>JADRCH010008190.1:0-16650 GCA_019843965.1 Rhynchomys soricoides
AGAGAGAGAGAGAGAGAGAGAGAGAGAGAGAGAGAGAGAGAGAGAGAATGCTATAGAACATCTGTGGAGGTCCAGGGACAGCCTAAGAAGCAGTTCTCTTGCCTCCTGTCTAACCTCCCGTCTTGTTAGATGCGTTTCTTGTTTTGCTGTTGTGCTGTGTATTGTAGACTAGTTGACCATAGAGCTTTCTGGGAATTCTTTGATTTCTGCCTTCCACATCATTAGGACTGCTGGAGCATGAGCACCACCAGTTCTGGCTTGTATGTGGGTTCTGGGGATTGAAACTTGGGTCCAATCCAGGCTTATATGCTAGGTGTTTTAACCTACTGAGCCATCTCCCGGACTTTTAAGAAGATGTAGTCGAGTTTCATCTACAAACTATATTGAAAAAAAAAATGGAGTAAGCAAGTTGGAAGGAGTGGATCAAGATGATGTCTACTGATAAGCCCAAACAGGGCAGGCTTATGACAATTATTTGGATATAGGAAGGTAAGTGATTAAACTGAAGTAACAGCGACTGTATTTGGGGTGTGGAAGTATTGTTATTATCACAGTCTTCCTGGGCGGTGGCGGTGCACACCTTCAATCCCAGCTCTTAGGAGGCAGACACAGGTGGATCTCTGAGTTCCAGGGTTAGCCTGGTCTACAGAGTGAGTTCCAGAGTAGCCAGGGCTACACAGAGTAAGTTTTGTCTTGGAAAACAAAAACAAAAACAAACAAAAAAATCAGGAAAACAAACACTGCTGAAGACAAGTCTAATTTTTTGAGGCCAGCCTGGTCTACAGAGTGAGCAGAATTCTTTTTAGATTCTGATTATGCAACTTGGCTTTCCTTCTCTGTAACCCCCTTTATCCTCAATGTCCTCTTCCATTCACTTTGTCTGAATCTGCTTTCTCCTCACGGCTTTACAGATTTCTTCTTCCCTGGTCCTAAACTCTCCCACACCCCACCTCACCCACTTTCTGTCTTTTCCTACTCTATGTTTCTCTCTCTCTCTCTCTCTCTCTCGGTTTTTTGAGACAGGGTTTCTCTGTGTAGCCCTGGCTGTCTTGCAACTCACTCTGTAGACCAGGCTGGCCTCGAACTCAGAAATTCGCCTGTCTCTGCCTCCCTAGTGCTGGGATTAAAGGCGTGCGCCACACTGCCCGGCTTCTCTAAGTCTTGACTGATACCTACCTTCATAAACATTCCAAGTGATATAGATTTTTGTTTTGATTTTCCAGGTGCTTAGCTGAAATCATTTGTCTTTGGACTGCATCATACCCACTGGTGCAACTAACTGGTCAATATCCTCCATTACAGTGGTTGAGCTAACCTCGAAGCTATCCAAAGTAATTTTAAAACTATAACAGGGTTCACTCCAGCTGTGTACTATTACCATCATATGTGACTTGGATGTTTTCTTCTGAGATTTATAACAAATTCTATAAAATCAGCCAATTGACATTGAGTGTAATGAGTCTATTTTAGTTTTTAAGATCCCCAAAATGAAGCTCTGTATGTTGCTGAAAACATGACTCTACTCAGACAAAATCTTTGTGTTTCCCCCCTTGATACTATAAGTGTAGAAACTTTTGAAATTTCCATTCATATGCCATCAATCTGTGAGATTGATGTCTAGAAATAAGAGAAAGCATGGATGTTGAAGAATGATGTCTTTAAAGGCACCAACACTTGCTGAGAAAATGTTTAAAGTGTGGAACCATTGCTTGTCCCAAATTAAGCTTTCTAAACAAAAACCCTAAAGCCAAATGAGAGCATAAAGTTCTATAACCTATTTGTAGTCGTGACTGGGAAATCTGGATTCATACAAACCTGTCTTTATTCGAAATGCAGCTTAAATAAGGAAAAGCACACTCTTCAGCCCAAAATCCCAGCCTCATTTCTCCCTAACAGAAAAGGGTCTTTCTTGAAGGTTCTTCCAGGTTTACCACCTAATAGTAGTTGGTCCAAAAATAAATGCTTGAGAGCTGTACTAAGCACATTCAACAACCCACCAAACGTCAATCTGTGGAGAACTGGGCTCAGCTTTCCCCCAGTAGCCTCTGCCAGGCCCCCCACCTACATTCTCCAGCTTCTAATTAGAAAGCTAATTAGAATTCCACATTTAACTGCTAAATAGAGAAGGCAGTCTAGTCCCAGGCCAGGATTCCTTGACCATCAAACAGCTCCTCTGTCCTCTGTTGGTTCAGTGAGTGTGGAAAGAGAGCTGAGCCCTCAGGACTGGTGGCCATTTGACTTGCTGGAGGGCAGCGATGTTTACTCTCATTTGTCTGGAGGATAGGTCTGAAGAATAGACTGCAAATTTGGGGGAAAAAAAACTTACAAAAAAAATCACCAAAACATGGCTTAGAGTTGAACTACTTTAAGGAAAAGAAACATATCTTTTTATGAATTCTGTTATTGCTGTGGTGATGGGAGGGGACATGAGGAGTTCCCTTCAGGAACAGTTCCCGGTTCCAGCCAGGCAGCCTCTTTAAGTGCAGGGCGCCTTCTTCAGTTACCATGGCAACCAAAAATCAGAAAGGCTTTTGCAACACTACCAAAAACCATCTCCTGAAGTGCTTCTGTGAATCACACTGAATGCTGATGATGCAAACTGTGTATACAGATTTTCAAACATTTTTTTTTTAAAAAAATATCCTATTACGATAAATAAATACCCGTTTTATATTCCCGTTTGAAATCGTAACTTGGAACAAATTTTTGTTCCTCTGGTTTTGCTTGTTTCCATTCTGGATGGCCCGGGCCCCAGAGTGTAAACGTGATTTGTTTAGTTTCCAAACTTGTCTGAAATACACGGCGAGCAGCACTTAGAATGTGATTCATTTGTCCTTATTTTGAAATGGAATGTGTGTGTGTGTGTGTGTGTGTGTGTGTTGGCGGGGAGAGGGGGAGGGGGTGTTTAACATAGAGCACTCTTGTCTACTACACTCCGGAAGGGGGAAACTGGAACGGGGGGTGGGGGGAGAGAGTAAGGATGAGGTAGAGAGAAAAGAAGGGGGGGGGTCGATCTCTTGGCCTCTCCATCGGAATCAATGGTTCTGCTTGCAGGCGGCGTTTTAAAGACCCTGTTGAAGTCTCTCCTTGTTGTATCTCCAAGTCCCCTACCCCATTATAATAACCTAGAGAGGTGCCCAGGGAGAGAAATGGGGTTCCTCCTTACTTTGTTGGGTCTTCCCAAAGAAGCCCCTTTCTCTGGGGAGGATTCTGGTGTATGGTGTCCTTGAGGGCTCAGGCCACCACCACCCCTCCCCCAGGCTACAGCTGCGAGAAGTTACGTCCATTCCTAATCCAGGTCACACAGGTGCTCAGCCCTAGTTACAAACTAACGGATTTGAGCTGGGGCCTCGCTCTTGCGGTCCAGAGAACCGGTGTGGGCATGCGAGACGTCAGGCTGCCCTCTGGCTCACATGTGGGAGCACAGACAGACACGGGTGACAGCACGGTGCACACAGAGGAGTGCACACACGCACCCAGACCAGGGCACCTCATACAGGGGCCAGAGCCTGCGCCCTGGTGTGCCAGTGTCCCCTTCTGCAGAGTGCTGATTGACGTCCCCAGGTGACGTCCCCAGGAGCGCTTAACCTCCTAACCCCACTTCACCACCATCGCTGACCAGAACTCGTATCTTCCTTTCTCCCTCGAGATCCTGGAGAAGTGCCTCTTTCTAGCCACTCATATCTGCAGCCCGGAGATGGTGAGGCTAGCGTGACCCAGGCGCTGGCGACGAGCCCCGCTTACCTCGGTCCGGAGGCCGCCTGGGGAGCTCGCTGCGCGGCCAGGCTAGGCGGACAGAGTGGCAGGCGCTGGCACTGGCTCGTGAGTGCCCTGGGGCGCAGACGTCTGGGTCGCTCCTATGACTCCGCGAACTGTGATGGGCAGCAGATCTGACCCACAGGGCCGTGGCAAACCCGCTGTCTGTCTGCGCCTGGCTCCGCCACCAGAGCGGAGTGCTTCGCAGCGTCCTGAACAGGACCAATCCCGAGCGGGGGGCTGGCTCTGGGGAGCAGGGAAAGGAGACTGGATGGTCACTGCGACGCGAAGCCGGCCTGGACCTGGCAGGCCGGTTTCTATGGCAGCCAGGAGGGAGGAGCGGAAGAGAGGGGAGTGTGTAGTTGTGTGGCAAGGGGGACACCCACTGCAGACTTTCCGGGAGGGGGTTTGGGCCTAGAGCGAGGACGGGAAGCAGAGACACAGTAGAAAGCGAGTTAACTTAACACCTTGCCGGAACAGCCCCTGCGCGCTCTCCCATTCCTTCCCTCTAAGTGACCGCGACACTACCCTGTAATCCTTCCAACCAAGCTGAGACTTCCAGCAAAGCACCGCGACAGTTCCTCCGGGTGAGTAGCAGAAAGAAGTGCTTCTGTCTCCCTCTGCCCGGATCCCTTGCACACATCAGGCCTAGGTTCTCAGGGTACCACCTAGTCGTGGGCCCCTCGTTGCTTGTCTCCTCCATGCTACGATATCCTGGCTGGTGGGAGGTGCCAAATGCTCTTTTTCTAGTTTACAAACTAGGAAGCTAAGTCATTGGATTGAGCGTAGAGCTGGGAATTTGATACAGATGCCACAGAACATAGAAGATAATTCCTGGAGTTAACGTGCAATAGAGGAGGAAACCGAGTTCAGAGTCTCACAGATGGTTTAATGGCCGAGCCAGATCTAGGAGTTCAGCTCTGTGAGCAGTCTGTCCACTTTCTTGATTCCTGCTCACCCTGTGTAATCCCTGGATGCCAGGACAAAATTACAAGAATCAAGATAATCGACATCTAAAATTCTTATGAGGCAGAAATCGGGGGTCTAGAAGACTCTGTTTTATTTATTTTTCTCTATTTGCCAGACAGTGTATTAAATAATTTTACAAAGACCAACTCCTCTCTGCAATCTGAGTAGGTTCTGGTATTATCGTCCCTGTTTTAGCAGATAAGGAAACAGGAGCAAAGACAGACATATGCTTCAGTTGAGGTCCCCAAGCTGTGGAATGCTGAGGCTGGGACTGGAACCCAAGCAGTGGGATTCCAGACCTACTCAGACCTTTCTTTGCTGCAGCCTCCTGAGTGTTCTTTAAAGGGGTCAGGAACAGTAAGGGCAAGACCGAAAACCTTGGACAGCTCCATGCACTGGGCCACGTGCAGAGAAGCCAAGGGGCTTTCAAAGGACTGCTTCCCTAACCCAGTCAGTCGATGAAAAGGATTCTCCATCTTAAAATGAATGAATGAATAAGTGAATGCGTGATCTTGAAGCATGCCACCAGCCTATTTTCTTCCTAAAACAATAAAATGAAAACAAGATCACACACACAAAGATTCAAAAGTCCCTTTGAGTCTTGAAATATGACAATACAGGGGATAAAATTTTATAGGAAAATTACATAGAAATCTAGACCCTCAAATCCCAGGCCAGACATACAAGCTCTAGTGGCAAAACTCAGACACCATGTCCACACAGAGCAAGGAAAACATAGGTCAGCAATTGCTTCCTGAGTGTGCTTCCCAGGCTCCATTCCACTAGCCCCTTGCACTTTCAAGTTTAAGTTGTCACGCTAGAGCATCCATTCTCAACCTTCCTAATGCTACAGCCCTTTAATACAGTTCCTCGTGTTGTGGTGACCCCAACCATAAAAATAGTTCATTGGTACTTCATAACTGTAATTTTGCTATTGCTATTAATCATGATGTAAGTATCTGTGTTTTCCAATGAATGGTCTTAGGCCACCCAGGTTGAGAACCACTCCTTCCAAATCAGACCTGTTTCTTCTCCCTTGGCACTCTGGGACTCCTCAACCATAGAAGAGTGGAATACATTTGATTTGCTTCATTTGAAAAATATTTTTCCCCTACAAAAGTCCATTCAATAGTAGATTATTGTGGACCACTATGCAGAGCTCTGACTTGAGAGAGAGAGAGAGAAAGAGAGAGAGAGAGAGAGGAGAGATGATGTGTAATACAGGCTGGACTTGAACTCAAGGTTATCCTCCAGCCTCAGTCTCCCCAAAATTTTGAATTATAGGCATGTGTCATCACACCCACCCAGCTTTTAAGAAAACTCACGAGTACAAGGAAACAATTTTGCATTTGTTGAGTGAGCAAAAGTTGGAAAGAGAAAGTATAAATCTGTGATTCATGTCTGGAAATGCATCTCACTGCAGGTGCAATTGCCAGTGACCTCAAAGTTCTTAATCCCTCCCGGGATTCATTCATTCTTTTCTTTTCTTGTTTAACAAGGGCATGAATATATTTCATAAAGGTATTTTCTAGAAAATATTTTTTCAAAAGAATTTATTAATCTAAGGCCCTGTCATCAGTGTAGGCAGCACATGATTCTTGGGAAGCTCAATGAAATATGGTTTCTAACCCTTAATTTCTGTCAGCTTGAACATGATGTTAATGTACGAGACACCTGGGCCTTTAAGAAATATTGCTAATGGCTAAAAGGCCATCTTAGCTCTAAGTCTTTACTAGCTGGTGACATGTGTGACATCAAACATGTCTTAGCTTCAGTTCCTCAGTCTGTAATCTTAGAGTTGTTGGGAGAACTAATGAGATGATTCTAGCAACAACGTATCAATCTGGCCAGAAAGCCTGGGAAGTCGGGGGATGGGGTCAATGGCTTAGTGGGCTACTTTCATTCCCTCTATTCCCTAAATTAATTATTCCATAAATAATTCCCTCTATTTGTTTGTACACTTACTCTTCAAGGGCAATTAGGGCTATTCTACTCCCACTTTCCAGTTATTAAGTTACCCAGGATGCAGCCATTCTGCATGTGAACCTGGCCATTCAACTGGGCATTTCCACCTCTAGTCTTCCTCATTCCCTCTTTGGTGGCACTTGACAAGAAGAGAATCTTACAATCTCTAAGAGTGTAAACTATTATTACACAGTTGAATATGCAACTCAAAATGTTTCAGCCTGTCCCAGGAAATTTGTTTCAGATCTGTGTACAACTCAAATCTGAGAGCTCGTGTCTTTACAAAACCAAAGTATTTCCAGACAATGCCTTTGAATGGAAAAGATAGTCTTGCTTTGGGCTGGATAATCAATTACTTTAGTCATTTGCTTATCAGTAGCTCTACAGTCATAGGTCTGAGCTAAGGGTTTCAACATGGTTAAGTTCTGGAAATGGTAATTTAATGGGTGGCAGACTACCAACTTCTTACTGAATTCTCACATGGCAGAGGAGGACCAGAGAGTGTTCTGGAGTGTCTTATATGACTTTACTATCACCTACAAGATTTGCTCTACTCTAATGACATAATTATTTCCCAGGGGCTCTCCTAATACCAACAAACTAGGAACTGTGATTTCAATATATGAACTGGGGGTGGGACCATGTAGTTCCTCAGATCCCTTCCAGTTCCCCCCCCCCCCCCCGTATCTCTTAGCAGGCATGATATATCAGAGTTTTTCCTGTCTTCTGCAGATTTTTGTCTTTGTGTGACATCCTAGGTAACTGCTTCATGTGGACTTTTCTCTGATTATCACTCGAGTCATAGCTAACTCATCCACTGCCCAATCCTACTATTGCTTTGCTTCTAAAGCTATAGTAGCTTTCTAAAGCTATTTTAGCTTTCTACTAAAGCTTCTATTGCTTTGAGAATGGAAATATAACCAAGCCTGGGAGTGAAGCGTCCAGATGCTCACTTCTCCATTTTCTCAGAAGGGAGAGCTCTGAGGTTTAAAACAGAACAACTTTTTCATTAACAATTAGTGCTTAGCAATGCCATTCGTTCTTTAACTTTACAAGAACCTTTTAAGAACTAATAGTTGGCCAGGCATGGTGGTGCACAATGTTAATCCTAACACTCAGAAGGCAGGGGCAGGTGGATCTCTGTGAGTTCAAGACCAGCCTGGTCAACATAGCAAGTTCCAGGGCAGCTAGGGCTACATGGAGAGGCCCTTATCTCAAAAACCAAACGAAACCAAACCAACCAACCAAAACCCACCATAGTATTTTTGCTGTAGTAATGAAGCATTATCTGAAGCTTACCACAATTTTTGTTCCTTTTTGTTTTACTTATTTGGGGAACAAGGGTTGTGCATATGGAGGTCAAAGGGTAGCTTGCAGAAGTCAATTCTCTTCATGGACTAGGTAGTTCCTGAGACTGAATTCAGTGCATAGGCTGAGCCATCTTGCCAGCCCTCTTTTGCTTTTATTACAGTCAAAGCCAAGCAAAACTTAAGCTGAAAGAATGAAAATAGCTGCACTAATCCTGTTCTCACCAAGTTCTCCTTTGTCTCTCCTTTGTCTTTCTCTCTCGTATTCCCCCTCCTCTCCCAGAGATATCTGGGATGTTTTCATCTAATGTTAAATTATTTCTGATTGATAGGTTGGGGTGGTTTTCATTTTTTCTCGTTCTGAATTATGTGGTTTTTACTTTAGCAAGTGTAATTCAAAAACAGCAAAAAGAAAGAGGGCGTCGGTGACTAAAGAAAGGTCGCTAGCTCCTGATGAATTGTGATGATATTCTGGGTATTCTCTTAGCTCAAAAATGATTTGTGAGTGGTGGTGTACGTACATGTCTATGAGAAGGCGTAGATCAGTGCTGGATGCTCTCATTCTTCACCTTATTGAGACAGGGTTTCTCAGTGATTCTGGAGCTCTGCTCGTTCCACTAGAATGGCTGGCTAGGTACAGCCCTAGGGTCCTCCTGTCTTATCTCCCAACGATGACGACCGGGATGTGCCGACATGCCTGACTTTTTATATGGAAGGTGAGAATCTACACGCAGGTCCTTGAGCAACAAACTCTTCACCTGTTGCATAATCTCCAGTCCCCAGGTGTTCACTTCAGCTGTTCTAACATTTCGCTTTGATTTATGTAGTATTTAACAATAAAATTAAAATACAAGTAGAACATAGAGAAAAATCCGGTACAGAGAAAGGGCGTGCTAATTCTCACTGTGAATCAGTTTGCTCCCACTGCAGTAACTATCCTCCAAACGTCATTTCAGGGCTGGGGGACTGAACTCCGCACAGCAGGCAAGCACCCCATCACCGGTAGGTTGTATTCCCAGCCTCTCAAAAGCTTTTCTTCAATAAGAAGCCAAACATATCAGTGCTGCAAGGAAATCAAGCTTCCTTTTTGAGTTCTTAGCAGCAAGCCGAAACTCTAGGCAGCTGCTGGGAGAAGAGGAATGGGAAAGGGAAAGAGAAGCAAGCCTTTGGAGTTTAGGTCTGGGGAATCTGGCGTGGTTAACAATGGAGACTGGCAAGCAACTCCACAGTAGAGAGCAGGGCTCCAGTGAAGGAGAGAAAGCTCAGAGCACCAGGAAGAACACACTTAGGCTTCTGGGCAGTGCCCAAAAGAAAAAGGTAACTAGGAGAACAGCTGCAGCAAGGGAGGGTCTGCTGGGAAGGAAAATACATTGTATCACTAAGGGGAAATGGGATAATTATTCCTCCCACATCTTTAGAGAGATTTTGGGTGAATCACCTCTCCTTCTGGACATGTGACTGACAGGACCACCCTGATTAACACGTAAGGAAGGAAACATCAATCTTTCTCCTTTAGAGACCAGGTCATGTTTCCTAACAGGTCCAGAGGTACTCCGTTTTCCAGGAAGCCTAAGAAGGGGTAATGTTTTCCTTCCTAATGTTTGCAGGTTGATTACTGCGAGGGAGGTCTATCCTCAATGGCTCTAGCTACTTGACATTCTCTCAAAAGCTGAGGGACAGGCAGAAACTGACAAACAGTATAATCAATTTTCACCACAAAATCCAGAGCTCCAGTTCCAAAGCTGTTTACCAGAAGGGCTTAGTGTCTGGATTGGGGTTTCAGTCCCACAATCAAGTATGGCTCCCAGGAGGAGGGGCTCATTTAAGAAAGCGAGATAACAAGGAACAAGGGCTCCTCTGTATTCTGGTCTCTGGTCAGGACATAATCACAGAACATTTCTGTCTTCCGGCCAACAAGAATTCGAACTGCTAGCTTTTCCCTAATCCTGCCCAACCCATTTCTTATCATTAGCATGATACTTTCTTATAAATGACATTGCCTATTATTTACAACGGAATAATGAAGAGCAGGAAGAGGCTCTAGACTAGATCCAATGAAAGTTACAGAAGTACTTATTTCTGGCACTGCTTCATTTGAACTACGGCTCTCAATTCACTACTCCACCCATAGCATTCCTTAATTATAGCTTCACACAAATTACTTGTCTAATACAGATAGTCACCAGGCACACACACAAGAGTTAACATCAATCAGCTATACTTTTAAATAAATCCATATACTGACATGTAGTTCTTGACAGTTGTAACATTTTGTGTTTACTGCATGTGAATTACCTAGCACCAAGAGTGTGACTAGTCAACTGGTCTGATCTTTTGAGTTTTTAATGTCTTACTGCTCTCTAAAATTTCCTATCTTTGTGGAATTTGCATTTCAAGACCATAAAAACGGCTGAGACAACATATAATGTTCTTGTTTGATCTGAGTGTCTGTGGCCACTACAATCAAAAGCTACCATGAACAATCTACAGTAGCATGTGGCTTCTCTATAAAGAATCTCTCAGTCGCTCCAGGGCTGAAGATACAGTTCAGTTAGTACAACACTTCTGTAGTATGGTCATTGGGCTTGATTCCCGGTACTGAAAAAACATAACACCATCCCCAACACACACACATTCTCTCTCGCTTCATTCCATTGGCTAATCAAGTGCTTTCTTAGAAGTCCTTTGTCACGTCAGTTGTTTACCAAGTGACCCCAGACCCAACAGCCAGTGATAGCCAGTATCTGGGAACTCATTTAGTAATTTGAACTCGCAGGCACTAACCCAGACCAACAGAATTCAAGTCCATATTCAAGTCTGGATATGAAGCCTAGCAAGGTGCTTTTAACAAGACTCTGGTAACTGCTAGGCTCCTCCCTGCACATCACTGAACTTATCTGCCATCCAAAGGCCAGTGCTTCAGAGATAAATGCTGAGAAGGAAATCCGGCTTGCTCTAGAGCAGCACCTGACAAGATGGGAGGAGCTCTCTTTCCCCTCAAAGGCCACCTGAAGAGCACGAGGAACAAGTACTACAGAGGAAAGCACAGCAGGGCCATGGGCAGGCATGCTACACTTTGGTCTGTGTCATCCGAGGCATGGTTCCCTTTCTTCCTTGTCAGCAACAAGCAAACAACTTTAACTTCTTGGGGTAGTTTCCATAGACGTATTGCTGTTTTCTTACAGTCTGGAATGCCAGTCAAAGGGAGAGTCACAAATGGGACCCCCAACACTACACAGATGTCATAGCCTCAGGGCAAGGAAATGAGGTCGTTTGACAGTCCATCTTTTATCTCCTCTACTCCCAGCCTCATTAAAGCTGGAGTGGATTCCAGAAAGAAAATGAGTATCTACTCAGTATATACCAAGGGAGAGGTTATTTCAGCTAAATCACATCTTACTAACATCAAGAAGAAATATGCTGCCTTTGTACTTACCGAGGAGGGACTGTTTAAAGAACACAGAGAAGGTCAGGTGCCCTTTAAGTTCTGACTAGGTAACAATGGCCTCTTGACTCGTTTTTTAGAGCACCACACTTGTAGGCCTCTATAGTCTGGCACGGGTTCTCATTTGAATCCTTTAGGACAAGTTTTGTTAAGAGTTACAGCACCAGGCAGTGGTGGCACACGCCTTTAATCCCAGCGCTTGGGAGGCAGAGGCAGGCAGATTTCTGAGTTCGAGGCCAGAGTGAGTTCCAGGACAGCCAGGGTTATACAGAGAAACTGTTTCAAAAAAAGTTACAGCACACTTCAGCACATTACACATGAAATACATTTTACATTTTACATTTACATTCTCCAAATGTAATCAACAAGGGGACATCAAAGGCTCCCCTCATTTCTCCACATCAGTTATAAGACTACTTTCAAGTGAGCTCCTTAATGACCACGTTTTCACTGAAGACAACACATGCTAAACTGCAGAGAGAAATTAAAACCCACTTTTGTGAGGACTTTACATTTAAGGCCTATTTGTTGTTGGCTTACTCAACATATAAAATGTGGTCTAGTGATAAACATGCTTTGTAAGCCTGATCTTCATATTAACAGTGATATAAAACACCTCTTCAGCAAACCTTGTGGTTTGTTACCATTTAACACCACAATTACCACAAGTATTACTTGAGTTGATCTCTTTAAAAACAAGTAGAGAAATATGTTTAAAATAAATAGGCACTACAAAAAAAAAAACACTTCAAAAATACAAGTAACTTGTGTCTTGGCCTTTTTAGCTAACTCTTGGGTTAGGAAGTATGTATTAAAAATCTTTTTATCTTGGGCTGGAGAGATGGCTCAGCGGTTAAGAGCACTGATTGCTCTTCCAGAGGTACTGAGTTCAATTCCCAGCAACCACATGGTGGCTCACAACCATCTGTAATGGGATCTGATGCCCTCTTTTGGTGTGTCTGAAGACAGGCGACAGTGTACTCATATACATAAAATAAATAAATCTTAAAACAAAACTATCTTATATCTCAATGAGCCCTGTTACTACAGTCACAAAAATACATGAAGTATCTCCAAATTGACAATTAAAAACTAAGAGGGCTAGAGGTGGCTCGGCAGTTAAGAGCAATGCTGTTCTTTCTGGGACCCAGGCTTGATTCCCAGCACCCACATGGCAGCTCACAAGCAACTCCAACATCCTCTGGGTTTTGAGAGGGAGCATCAGGCATGCACATGGTGCACAGACATACATACAAGCAAAAAAACCCACACACATAAAATAACTTTAGAGTCATGAACACATAATTTTAAAATTTACTTTAAAATGTAAATTATCTCCCAGTTATTAACAGGTAAAGAAAATAGCATATTGATTTTGTGTGGTTGTTATATTTTTATTTTCCAAGTAATACTGATTAAAAATATTTACACAACTACTTTTAAGTCCACAGTTTAGCACTCTTATTTGTATGGCTTTAAAAGTTATAGCACAAAACCTTTACATTAAGGATTGGGGAAAAGATTCCACTCAAAACAAAGCCTGATATATTATATACATACTTTTCCTCTGTATTTTAAATACATTAATTTTAAAATGATGCTCGTCTAATTTTTTTTCCATCTGGTGGTAAAATATTAGTGCAACTTCTCATCAAAATAAAGTTTACCACAGATGGAAATGAGTTTTTCCAATTGAAAATGGCCCTTCAGCTGCCATTAAATGAAAAATTTTCAATGTAACTTAAAGGAAAAAGAATTGGTAGTTGTCATTTTAAGCAAAAATACCAAGTACCAGAGCACTTTACGCTGCTCTTCAAAACACAAACTTTGAAAGAACCAGAGATGTTTTTCTGAAGTTTTGTTGGTATTGAAAAGGCACAGGGTGGTTGTTTTTTAACATTCTAGAAATTCTGTCACCACCGTTTCTGTTGTGGGGACAGCATTTGTAGCCACTGGACAGACAAGAATGTTGTTCAAAATAAAGCCAGCCCCCAACTATTAACTGCACAGTAACAACGCACTTCCCTCATGCAGCCTTGTGTTGCCTACATACTCAATTTTATAACATGCATTAGAATACAAATGCATGTATTCTAATGGTTGTAGGTATGATTTTATAATATGCAAAGAATTTAAGGAAAGACGTGACCTGGGGAAGAGGATACGGAGACCCTTACCACAATGAAAATAGATGCATTCGTACCCAACTATATAATAAGAATATAATTCATTTAAGTTACCAGAAATATACTTCTCAAAGCTCCCACTCATTATGAGGAACATTCCCACTCTGTGGCATTAACTGGAAGGACGTCAACCTGTTTCCATAGAAACAGTCCAGCACAACAGAAATAGTTTAACTTTGGTCCACTTATTTGATAGCTTAAGGTCACACTGCCCATCAGTTTACCCCAAATGTAAATTTAAAAATATAATTGTTATTTCATTCTAAAACTGGCATAGATGTCCTGTCATTCTCTGCTTTTCTAGCTTGGGAATACTCTCTTGGTTTGCTCTCTAACCCCTCAGCATTTTCCTGTTCTTCCATGGCAGCATCTGCATGAGTAGGCTCTCTCTCCTCTTGGCTCATGATTTCAGGGGTCATGTGATCCAAGTCAGCTTCTAGAAGCTCAGTTTGTACTTCAACTGGCATCTGATTTACCCGTTCAACGTGAAGCTCTTCAACATGTACCTCCGTACCTTCTTCAGTCTGAATTCGACCCACTTCCAGATAACTCACTTGGACCTGCTCTGGAAGCTCACTCATCTGTGAATCATGCACTTGGCTGTCCTGGAGCAGATCTGGATGAACTTGTTCCACAGTTACTTGTGCGGAATCCACTTGGACCTGAAGCAGTGGTAACACGTGCACTTTCCCAACTTGTTCTATAATCGTCATGGACGTCACTGGTTCCGTTTGTAAGTGTGTTTCTACTGAAAGGACTTCCTCAGTTACTATACGCTCGGAAATATTGTGAGCATCACTAAGATGCCTCCTTAGCTCATTTCCTTGCATGAACCACAAGTCACACAGCGTACAATGGTTGGGCTTATCCCCAGTGTGGATCACCAAGTGATCTTTGAACTGGTCCCAGCTGTTAAACACACTGTTACAGACCTGAAATCACCAAACACAGTATGTTAATAGTAATTATAATCACACTGAAGTAAATGAATCACATTTATTCTCCGTAAAATAGACTAGCAGGTTGAGGCTAGCTCAGTAGTATCTGCCTAGCAATCATAAGGCAGTGTACTGTCCTAATCCTAAGCATTTAACAAATACACCAAAATAAAACAAAAGCTACCAACGAAGAACCCCACAAAGACTACACTAACACTGGTTGAAAGTATAAAGTAAAAGTCATGCGCGGCTGGAAAGTTGCAATAAATTTTCCATAAAGCAAAAAAAGAAAAAAGAAAGTAGAACTCAGTGGTAAGAGCATTTGCCTAGCATATGGGAGGCCCTGTGTTTAATCCCCAGTACCAGAAAACAACCAAACCAACCAACCACAAAACACTACCATCCACATTGGTAAGTTATCACAAAAGCATTTTAAATCTAGTTTCCGGGGCACCTAGTGCAAAGCTATTTCTCACACTTGGTTTCATTTGATCTTTCAGCCCACACACCTAACAACTGACTACATTCTGGGAACACTCCAGCATTGCTCCTATTAAGTATCAAATATAAAGTAACAATATCATAGTTTATCCCACAGTCCCAAGATTTAGACCCATTACACTATTTGGGGTAAAAACTATGCTAATCATGGAAAACAGTTGTACCTTTTCTGCCTTCCCTGCCCCTCTCCCAGGAGCCAATAATTGTTCCTATTGAAAATAACTGTGGGCAGGTGAGATGGCTCAACAGGTAAAGGCAGCACCTGCCACCAAGTCCGGGCACAATCCTTGAGTTCAATCCCTGAAACCCATGTAGTGGACAAAAAAAAAAAAAAAAAAAACCCAAAAAACTAAACTCCTACAAATTGTCCTGTGATGCACACACACACAGCCATTGGTAAACAAACATAAACAAACACCCAAACCAATTACTCCCCCAAACCATGTGTGGTGGTGCACGCCTCAGCATTTGGGAGATAGACAGGACAAAAATCATAGTTCAAGGTCATCTTCAGCTACAAAGTCAGTTCAAGGGCCAGCCTGGGATATGACAGACTGCCTTCAAAGAAAAGAAAGACAAGAAAGAAAACAAAGAAAACCACCTAGTCAACCTGCACTTCTGTTTAGACTATTACTTAAGACAATTTTATCAATATTGATCATCTAGGGCTGCTAATAACCAGTATAAAACATTTACTTCCAAGTCTTTCTGAGGCTCTAGTTTGCAACCACTGCAGTGTTGTGTCAAAGAGCATTTACTGCACCTAACCCACCCACACTATAGAAACTAAAAGCACGTCTAACCCTTTGACATTGCAACAGGACACTGTCATCTCCAAAGTTCACATTCAAGAGCTGGACAAGTTTAAAAAATAAAAAAAAGCCTTCAATGTTTAAGGAACTCACAATTTTGTTTTGAGCCATATTCCTGGCTGTCTGGGGCCACATAATGGGAGTGTCGGTTTGCTTTAGTATTGTGAGTGCTTGGTTATCTAGGAGCTGAGGCTTGCTACTGCCCAGTGTCACAGAGAAGATCCTACTAGGTTTCACTAATTCAGGAAAAGAACAGATTTCAAAATTCCAGGAATGGTTGCTACTGAACACATAGTGCTTTTTGCAGTAATGTCATGTCAAAAACTTTTCAGTCAACCCCACGAGTCAAGGACTATTTACTCTACACTTGTAATGACTGTAATGACAAAATATACGCACACATACCTGGCATTCATAAAGCTTCTTCCTTCCCTTTTTTGCCCCCACTCCAGTTTGGCATGCAGTGAGGTGGCATTTGAGAGTGCTGTTTCTAGCAAACCGCTCGTGACAGTTTGAACATTCAAAAGGTTTCTCACCTATTGTAAGAAAAAAATACATCGACAAGTTGAGAACACTTAGCAAAAGCAAATGTGAGCTCACATTTTTCTTTTTTTTCTTTTGCAGTGTTGGGGATTGGACCACAGGCTTCGTGTATGCCAGAAGACGACTTACCACTCACTGGGCCAGCTTTAACATCATTCTTCCTGCTTCTTCTTCTTCTTCTTTTTTTTTTTTTAGACAGAGTCTCTATACCTGTCACTTGGTATGTAG
>JADRCH010008191.1:0-16653 GCA_019843965.1 Rhynchomys soricoides
AGAGAGAGAGAGAGAGAGAGAGAGAGAGAGAGAGAGAGAGAGAGAGAATGCTATAGAACATCTGTGGAGGTCCAGGGACAGCCTAAGAAGCAGTTCTCTTGCCTCCTGTCTAACCTCCCGTCTTGTTAGATGCGTTTCTTGTTTTGCTGTTGTGCTGTGTATTGTAGACTAGTTGACCATAGAGCTTTCTGGGAATTCTTTGATTTCTGCCTTCCACATCATTAGGACTGCTGGAGCATGAGCACCACCAGTTCTGGCTTGTATGTGGGTTCTGGGGATTGAAACTTGGGTCCAATCCAGGCTTATATGCTAGGTGTTTTAACCTACTGAGCCATCTCCCGGACTTTTAAGAAGATGTAGTCGAGTTTCATCTACAAACTATATTGAAAAAAAAAATGGAGTAAGCAAGTTGGAAGGAGTGGATCAAGATGATGTCTACTGATAAGCCCAAACAGGGCAGGCTTATGACAATTATTTGGATATAGGAAGGTAAGTGATTAAACTGAAGTAACAGCGACTGTATTTGGGGTGTGGAAGTATTGTTATTATCACAGTCTTCCTGGGCGGTGGCGGTGCACACCTTCAATCCCAGCTCTTAGGAGGCAGACACAGGTGGATCTCTGAGTTCCAGGGTTAGCCTGGTCTACAGAGTGAGTTCCAGAGTAGCCAGGGCTACACAGAGTAAGTTTTGTCTTGGAAAACAAAAACAAAAACAAACAAAAAAATCAGGAAAACAAACACTGCTGAAGACAAGTCTAATTTTTTGAGGCCAGCCTGGTCTACAGAGTGAGCAGAATTCTTTTTAGATTCTGATTATGCAACTTGGCTTTCCTTCTCTGTAACCCCCTTTATCCTCAATGTCCTCTTCCATTCACTTTGTCTGAATCTGCTTTCTCCTCACGGCTTTACAGATTTCTTCTTCCCTGGTCCTAAACTCTCCCACACCCCACCTCACCCACTTTCTGTCTTTTCCTACTCTATGTTTCTCTCTCTCTCTCTCTCTCTCTCTCGGTTTTTTGAGACAGGGTTTCTCTGTGTAGCCCTGGCTGTCTTGCAACTCACTCTGTAGACCAGGCTGGCCTCGAACTCAGAAATTCGCCTGTCTCTGCCTCCCTAGTGCTGGGATTAAAGGCGTGCGCCACACTGCCCGGCTTCTCTAAGTCTTGACTGATACCTACCTTCATAAACATTCCAAGTGATATAGATTTTTGTTTTGATTTTCCAGGTGCTTAGCTGAAATCATTTGTCTTTGGACTGCATCATACCCACTGGTGCAACTAACTGGTCAATATCCTCCATTACAGTGGTTGAGCTAACCTCGAAGCTATCCAAAGTAATTTTAAAACTATAACAGGGTTCACTCCAGCTGTGTACTATTACCATCATATGTGACTTGGATGTTTTCTTCTGAGATTTATAACAAATTCTATAAAATCAGCCAATTGACATTGAGTGTAATGAGTCTATTTTAGTTTTTAAGATCCCCAAAATGAAGCTCTGTATGTTGCTGAAAACATGACTCTACTCAGACAAAATCTTTGTGTTTCCCCCCTTGATACTATAAGTGTAGAAACTTTTGAAATTTCCATTCATATGCCATCAATCTGTGAGATTGATGTCTAGAAATAAGAGAAAGCATGGATGTTGAAGAATGATGTCTTTAAAGGCACCAACACTTGCTGAGAAAATGTTTAAAGTGTGGAACCATTGCTTGTCCCAAATTAAGCTTTCTAAACAAAAACCCTAAAGCCAAATGAGAGCATAAAGTTCTATAACCTATTTGTAGTCGTGACTGGGAAATCTGGATTCATACAAACCTGTCTTTATTCGAAATGCAGCTTAAATAAGGAAAAGCACACTCTTCAGCCCAAAATCCCAGCCTCATTTCTCCCTAACAGAAAAGGGTCTTTCTTGAAGGTTCTTCCAGGTTTACCACCTAATAGTAGTTGGTCCAAAAATAAATGCTTGAGAGCTGTACTAAGCACATTCAACAACCCACCAAACGTCAATCTGTGGAGAACTGGGCTCAGCTTTCCCCCAGTAGCCTCTGCCAGGCCCCCCACCTACATTCTCCAGCTTCTAATTAGAAAGCTAATTAGAATTCCACATTTAACTGCTAAATAGAGAAGGCAGTCTAGTCCCAGGCCAGGATTCCTTGACCATCAAACAGCTCCTCTGTCCTCTGTTGGTTCAGTGAGTGTGGAAAGAGAGCTGAGCCCTCAGGACTGGTGGCCATTTGACTTGCTGGAGGGCAGCGATGTTTACTCTCATTTGTCTGGAGGATAGGTCTGAAGAATAGACTGCAAATTTGGGGGAAAAAAAACTTACAAAAAAAATCACCAAAACATGGCTTAGAGTTGAACTACTTTAAGGAAAAGAAACATATCTTTTTATGAATTCTGTTATTGCTGTGGTGATGGGAGGGGACATGAGGAGTTCCCTTCAGGAACAGTTCCCGGTTCCAGCCAGGCAGCCTCTTTAAGTGCAGGGCGCCTTCTTCAGTTACCATGGCAACCAAAAATCAGAAAGGCTTTTGCAACACTACCAAAAACCATCTCCTGAAGTGCTTCTGTGAATCACACTGAATGCTGATGATGCAAACTGTGTATACAGATTTTCAAACATTTTTTTTTTAAAAAAATATCCTATTACGATAAATAAATACCCGTTTTATATTCCCGTTTGAAATCGTAACTTGGAACAAATTTTTGTTCCTCTGGTTTTGCTTGTTTCCATTCTGGATGGCCCGGGCCCCAGAGTGTAAACGTGATTTGTTTAGTTTCCAAACTTGTCTGAAATACACGGCGAGCAGCACTTAGAATGTGATTCATTTGTCCTTATTTTGAAATGGAATGTGTGTGTGTGTGTGTGTGTGTGTGTGTGTTGGCGGGGAGAGGGGGAGGGGGTGTTTAACATAGAGCACTCTTGTCTACTACACTCCGGAAGGGGGAAACTGGAACGGGGGGTGGGGGGAGAGAGTAAGGATGAGGTAGAGAGAAAAGAAGGGGGGGGGGTCGATCTCTTGGCCTCTCCATCGGAATCAATGGTTCTGCTTGCAGGCGGCGTTTTAAAGACCCTGTTGAAGTCTCTCCTTGTTGTATCTCCAAGTCCCCTACCCCATTATAATAACCTAGAGAGGTGCCCAGGGAGAGAAATGGGGTTCCTCCTTACTTTGTTGGGTCTTCCCAAAGAAGCCCCTTTCTCTGGGGAGGATTCTGGTGTATGGTGTCCTTGAGGGCTCAGGCCACCACCACCCCTCCCCCAGGCTACAGCTGCGAGAAGTTACGTCCATTCCTAATCCAGGTCACACAGGTGCTCAGCCCTAGTTACAAACTAACGGATTTGAGCTGGGGCCTCGCTCTTGCGGTCCAGAGAACCGGTGTGGGCATGCGAGACGTCAGGCTGCCCTCTGGCTCACATGTGGGAGCACAGACAGACACGGGTGACAGCACGGTGCACACAGAGGAGTGCACACACGCACCCAGACCAGGGCACCTCATACAGGGGCCAGAGCCTGCGCCCTGGTGTGCCAGTGTCCCCTTCTGCAGAGTGCTGATTGACGTCCCCAGGTGACGTCCCCAGGAGCGCTTAACCTCCTAACCCCACTTCACCACCATCGCTGACCAGAACTCGTATCTTCCTTTCTCCCTCGAGATCCTGGAGAAGTGCCTCTTTCTAGCCACTCATATCTGCAGCCCGGAGATGGTGAGGCTAGCGTGACCCAGGCGCTGGCGACGAGCCCCGCTTACCTCGGTCCGGAGGCCGCCTGGGGAGCTCGCTGCGCGGCCAGGCTAGGCGGACAGAGTGGCAGGCGCTGGCACTGGCTCGTGAGTGCCCTGGGGCGCAGACGTCTGGGTCGCTCCTATGACTCCGCGAACTGTGATGGGCAGCAGATCTGACCCACAGGGCCGTGGCAAACCCGCTGTCTGTCTGCGCCTGGCTCCGCCACCAGAGCGGAGTGCTTCGCAGCGTCCTGAACAGGACCAATCCCGAGCGGGGGGCTGGCTCTGGGGAGCAGGGAAAGGAGACTGGATGGTCACTGCGACGCGAAGCCGGCCTGGACCTGGCAGGCCGGTTTCTATGGCAGCCAGGAGGGAGGAGCGGAAGAGAGGGGAGTGTGTAGTTGTGTGGCAAGGGGGACACCCACTGCAGACTTTCCGGGAGGGGGTTTGGGCCTAGAGCGAGGACGGGAAGCAGAGACACAGTAGAAAGCGAGTTAACTTAACACCTTGCCGGAACAGCCCCTGCGCGCTCTCCCATTCCTTCCCTCTAAGTGACCGCGACACTACCCTGTAATCCTTCCAACCAAGCTGAGACTTCCAGCAAAGCACCGCGACAGTTCCTCCGGGTGAGTAGCAGAAAGAAGTGCTTCTGTCTCCCTCTGCCCGGATCCCTTGCACACATCAGGCCTAGGTTCTCAGGGTACCACCTAGTCGTGGGCCCCTCGTTGCTTGTCTCCTCCATGCTACGATATCCTGGCTGGTGGGAGGTGCCAAATGCTCTTTTTCTAGTTTACAAACTAGGAAGCTAAGTCATTGGATTGAGCGTAGAGCTGGGAATTTGATACAGATGCCACAGAACATAGAAGATAATTCCTGGAGTTAACGTGCAATAGAGGAGGAAACCGAGTTCAGAGTCTCACAGATGGTTTAATGGCCGAGCCAGATCTAGGAGTTCAGCTCTGTGAGCAGTCTGTCCACTTTCTTGATTCCTGCTCACCCTGTGTAATCCCTGGATGCCAGGACAAAATTACAAGAATCAAGATAATCGACATCTAAAATTCTTATGAGGCAGAAATCGGGGGTCTAGAAGACTCTGTTTTATTTATTTTTCTCTATTTGCCAGACAGTGTATTAAATAATTTTACAAAGACCAACTCCTCTCTGCAATCTGAGTAGGTTCTGGTATTATCGTCCCTGTTTTAGCAGATAAGGAAACAGGAGCAAAGACAGACATATGCTTCAGTTGAGGTCCCCAAGCTGTGGAATGCTGAGGCTGGGACTGGAACCCAAGCAGTGGGATTCCAGACCTACTCAGACCTTTCTTTGCTGCAGCCTCCTGAGTGTTCTTTAAAGGGGTCAGGAACAGTAAGGGCAAGACCGAAAACCTTGGACAGCTCCATGCACTGGGCCACGTGCAGAGAAGCCAAGGGGCTTTCAAAGGACTGCTTCCCTAACCCAGTCAGTCGATGAAAAGGATTCTCCATCTTAAAATGAATGAATGAATAAGTGAATGCGTGATCTTGAAGCATGCCACCAGCCTATTTTCTTCCTAAAACAATAAAATGAAAACAAGATCACACACACAAAGATTCAAAAGTCCCTTTGAGTCTTGAAATATGACAATACAGGGGATAAAATTTTATAGGAAAATTACATAGAAATCTAGACCCTCAAATCCCAGGCCAGACATACAAGCTCTAGTGGCAAAACTCAGACACCATGTCCACACAGAGCAAGGAAAACATAGGTCAGCAATTGCTTCCTGAGTGTGCTTCCCAGGCTCCATTCCACTAGCCCCTTGCACTTTCAAGTTTAAGTTGTCACGCTAGAGCATCCATTCTCAACCTTCCTAATGCTACAGCCCTTTAATACAGTTCCTCGTGTTGTGGTGACCCCAACCATAAAAATAGTTCATTGGTACTTCATAACTGTAATTTTGCTATTGCTATTAATCATGATGTAAGTATCTGTGTTTTCCAATGAATGGTCTTAGGCCACCCAGGTTGAGAACCACTCCTTCCAAATCAGACCTGTTTCTTCTCCCTTGGCACTCTGGGACTCCTCAACCATAGAAGAGTGGAATACATTTGATTTGCTTCATTTGAAAAATATTTTTCCCCTACAAAAGTCCATTCAATAGTAGATTATTGTGGACCACTATGCAGAGCTCTGACTTGAGAGAGAGAGAGAGAAAGAGAGAGAGAGAGAGAGGAGAGATGATGTGTAATACAGGCTGGACTTGAACTCAAGGTTATCCTCCAGCCTCAGTCTCCCCAAAATTTTGAATTATAGGCATGTGTCATCACACCCACCCAGCTTTTAAGAAAACTCACGAGTACAAGGAAACAATTTTGCATTTGTTGAGTGAGCAAAAGTTGGAAAGAGAAAGTATAAATCTGTGATTCATGTCTGGAAATGCATCTCACTGCAGGTGCAATTGCCAGTGACCTCAAAGTTCTTAATCCCTCCCGGGATTCATTCATTCTTTTCTTTTCTTGTTTAACAAGGGCATGAATATATTTCATAAAGGTATTTTCTAGAAAATATTTTTTCAAAAGAATTTATTAATCTAAGGCCCTGTCATCAGTGTAGGCAGCACATGATTCTTGGGAAGCTCAATGAAATATGGTTTCTAACCCTTAATTTCTGTCAGCTTGAACATGATGTTAATGTACGAGACACCTGGGCCTTTAAGAAATATTGCTAATGGCTAAAAGGCCATCTTAGCTCTAAGTCTTTACTAGCTGGTGACATGTGTGACATCAAACATGTCTTAGCTTCAGTTCCTCAGTCTGTAATCTTAGAGTTGTTGGGAGAACTAATGAGATGATTCTAGCAACAACGTATCAATCTGGCCAGAAAGCCTGGGAAGTCGGGGGATGGGGTCAATGGCTTAGTGGGCTACTTTCATTCCCTCTATTCCCTAAATTAATTATTCCATAAATAATTCCCTCTATTTGTTTGTACACTTACTCTTCAAGGGCAATTAGGGCTATTCTACTCCCACTTTCCAGTTATTAAGTTACCCAGGATGCAGCCATTCTGCATGTGAACCTGGCCATTCAACTGGGCATTTCCACCTCTAGTCTTCCTCATTCCCTCTTTGGTGGCACTTGACAAGAAGAGAATCTTACAATCTCTAAGAGTGTAAACTATTATTACACAGTTGAATATGCAACTCAAAATGTTTCAGCCTGTCCCAGGAAATTTGTTTCAGATCTGTGTACAACTCAAATCTGAGAGCTCGTGTCTTTACAAAACCAAAGTATTTCCAGACAATGCCTTTGAATGGAAAAGATAGTCTTGCTTTGGGCTGGATAATCAATTACTTTAGTCATTTGCTTATCAGTAGCTCTACAGTCATAGGTCTGAGCTAAGGGTTTCAACATGGTTAAGTTCTGGAAATGGTAATTTAATGGGTGGCAGACTACCAACTTCTTACTGAATTCTCACATGGCAGAGGAGGACCAGAGAGTGTTCTGGAGTGTCTTATATGACTTTACTATCACCTACAAGATTTGCTCTACTCTAATGACATAATTATTTCCCAGGGGCTCTCCTAATACCAACAAACTAGGAACTGTGATTTCAATATATGAACTGGGGGTGGGACCATGTAGTTCCTCAGATCCCTTCCAGTTCCCCCCCTCCCCCCAGTATCTCTTAGCAGGCATGATATATCAGAGTTTTTCCTGTCTTCTGCAGATTTTTGTCTTTGTGTGACATCCTAGGTAACTGCTTCATGTGGACTTTTCTCTGATTATCACTCGAGTCATAGCTAACTCATCCACTGCCCAATCCTACTATTGCTTTGCTTCTAAAGCTATAGTAGCTTTCTAAAGCTATTTTAGCTTTCTACTAAAGCTTCTATTGCTTTGAGAATGGAAATATAACCAAGCCTGGGAGTGAAGCGTCCAGATGCTCACTTCTCCATTTTCTCAGAAGGGAGAGCTCTGAGGTTTAAAACAGAACAACTTTTTCATTAACAATTAGTGCTTAGCAATGCCATTCGTTCTTTAACTTTACAAGAACCTTTTAAGAACTAATAGTTGGCCAGGCATGGTGGTGCACAATGTTAATCCTAACACTCAGAAGGCAGGGGCAGGTGGATCTCTGTGAGTTCAAGACCAGCCTGGTCAACATAGCAAGTTCCAGGGCAGCTAGGGCTACATGGAGAGGCCCTTATCTCAAAAACCAAACGAAACCAAACCAACCAACCAAAACCCACCATAGTATTTTTGCTGTAGTAATGAAGCATTATCTGAAGCTTACCACAATTTTTGTTCCTTTTTGTTTTACTTATTTGGGGAACAAGGGTTGTGCATATGGAGGTCAAAGGGTAGCTTGCAGAAGTCAATTCTCTTCATGGACTAGGTAGTTCCTGAGACTGAATTCAGTGCATAGGCTGAGCCATCTTGCCAGCCCTCTTTTGCTTTTATTACAGTCAAAGCCAAGCAAAACTTAAGCTGAAAGAATGAAAATAGCTGCACTAATCCTGTTCTCACCAAGTTCTCCTTTGTCTCTCCTTTGTCTTTCTCTCTCGTATTCCCCCTCCTCTCCCAGAGATATCTGGGATGTTTTCATCTAATGTTAAATTATTTCTGATTGATAGGTTGGGGTGGTTTTCATTTTTTCTCGTTCTGAATTATGTGGTTTTTACTTTAGCAAGTGTAATTCAAAAACAGCAAAAAGAAAGAGGGCGTCGGTGACTAAAGAAAGGTCGCTAGCTCCTGATGAATTGTGATGATATTCTGGGTATTCTCTTAGCTCAAAAATGATTTGTGAGTGGTGGTGTACGTACATGTCTATGAGAAGGCGTAGATCAGTGCTGGATGCTCTCATTCTTCACCTTATTGAGACAGGGTTTCTCAGTGATTCTGGAGCTCTGCTCGTTCCACTAGAATGGCTGGCTAGGTACAGCCCTAGGGTCCTCCTGTCTTATCTCCCAACGATGACGACCGGGATGTGCCGACATGCCTGACTTTTTATATGGAAGGTGAGAATCTACACGCAGGTCCTTGAGCAACAAACTCTTCACCTGTTGCATAATCTCCAGTCCCCAGGTGTTCACTTCAGCTGTTCTAACATTTCGCTTTGATTTATGTAGTATTTAACAATAAAATTAAAATACAAGTAGAACATAGAGAAAAATCCGGTACAGAGAAAGGGCGTGCTAATTCTCACTGTGAATCAGTTTGCTCCCACTGCAGTAACTATCCTCCAAACGTCATTTCAGGGCTGGGGGACTGAACTCCGCACAGCAGGCAAGCACCCCATCACCGGTAGGTTGTATTCCCAGCCTCTCAAAAGCTTTTCTTCAATAAGAAGCCAAACATATCAGTGCTGCAAGGAAATCAAGCTTCCTTTTTGAGTTCTTAGCAGCAAGCCGAAACTCTAGGCAGCTGCTGGGAGAAGAGGAATGGGAAAGGGAAAGAGAAGCAAGCCTTTGGAGTTTAGGTCTGGGGAATCTGGCGTGGTTAACAATGGAGACTGGCAAGCAACTCCACAGTAGAGAGCAGGGCTCCAGTGAAGGAGAGAAAGCTCAGAGCACCAGGAAGAACACACTTAGGCTTCTGGGCAGTGCCCAAAAGAAAAAGGTAACTAGGAGAACAGCTGCAGCAAGGGAGGGTCTGCTGGGAAGGAAAATACATTGTATCACTAAGGGGAAATGGGATAATTATTCCTCCCACATCTTTAGAGAGATTTTGGGTGAATCACCTCTCCTTCTGGACATGTGACTGACAGGACCACCCTGATTAACACGTAAGGAAGGAAACATCAATCTTTCTCCTTTAGAGACCAGGTCATGTTTCCTAACAGGTCCAGAGGTACTCCGTTTTCCAGGAAGCCTAAGAAGGGGTAATGTTTTCCTTCCTAATGTTTGCAGGTTGATTACTGCGAGGGAGGTCTATCCTCAATGGCTCTAGCTACTTGACATTCTCTCAAAAGCTGAGGGACAGGCAGAAACTGACAAACAGTATAATCAATTTTCACCACAAAATCCAGAGCTCCAGTTCCAAAGCTGTTTACCAGAAGGGCTTAGTGTCTGGATTGGGGTTTCAGTCCCACAATCAAGTATGGCTCCCAGGAGGAGGGGCTCATTTAAGAAAGCGAGATAACAAGGAACAAGGGCTCCTCTGTATTCTGGTCTCTGGTCAGGACATAATCACAGAACATTTCTGTCTTCCGGCCAACAAGAATTCGAACTGCTAGCTTTTCCCTAATCCTGCCCAACCCATTTCTTATCATTAGCATGATACTTTCTTATAAATGACATTGCCTATTATTTACAACGGAATAATGAAGAGCAGGAAGAGGCTCTAGACTAGATCCAATGAAAGTTACAGAAGTACTTATTTCTGGCACTGCTTCATTTGAACTACGGCTCTCAATTCACTACTCCACCCATAGCATTCCTTAATTATAGCTTCACACAAATTACTTGTCTAATACAGATAGTCACCAGGCACACACACAAGAGTTAACATCAATCAGCTATACTTTTAAATAAATCCATATACTGACATGTAGTTCTTGACAGTTGTAACATTTTGTGTTTACTGCATGTGAATTACCTAGCACCAAGAGTGTGACTAGTCAACTGGTCTGATCTTTTGAGTTTTTAATGTCTTACTGCTCTCTAAAATTTCCTATCTTTGTGGAATTTGCATTTCAAGACCATAAAAACGGCTGAGACAACATATAATGTTCTTGTTTGATCTGAGTGTCTGTGGCCACTACAATCAAAAGCTACCATGAACAATCTACAGTAGCATGTGGCTTCTCTATAAAGAATCTCTCAGTCGCTCCAGGGCTGAAGATACAGTTCAGTTAGTACAACACTTCTGTAGTATGGTCATTGGGCTTGATTCCCGGTACTGAAAAAACATAACACCATCCCCAACACACACACATTCTCTCTCGCTTCATTCCATTGGCTAATCAAGTGCTTTCTTAGAAGTCCTTTGTCACGTCAGTTGTTTACCAAGTGACCCCAGACCCAACAGCCAGTGATAGCCAGTATCTGGGAACTCATTTAGTAATTTGAACTCGCAGGCACTAACCCAGACCAACAGAATTCAAGTCCATATTCAAGTCTGGATATGAAGCCTAGCAAGGTGCTTTTAACAAGACTCTGGTAACTGCTAGGCTCCTCCCTGCACATCACTGAACTTATCTGCCATCCAAAGGCCAGTGCTTCAGAGATAAATGCTGAGAAGGAAATCCGGCTTGCTCTAGAGCAGCACCTGACAAGATGGGAGGAGCTCTCTTTCCCCTCAAAGGCCACCTGAAGAGCACGAGGAACAAGTACTACAGAGGAAAGCACAGCAGGGCCATGGGCAGGCATGCTACACTTTGGTCTGTGTCATCCGAGGCATGGTTCCCTTTCTTCCTTGTCAGCAACAAGCAAACAACTTTAACTTCTTGGGGTAGTTTCCATAGACGTATTGCTGTTTTCTTACAGTCTGGAATGCCAGTCAAAGGGAGAGTCACAAATGGGACCCCCAACACTACACAGATGTCATAGCCTCAGGGCAAGGAAATGAGGTCGTTTGACAGTCCATCTTTTATCTCCTCTACTCCCAGCCTCATTAAAGCTGGAGTGGATTCCAGAAAGAAAATGAGTATCTACTCAGTATATACCAAGGGAGAGGTTATTTCAGCTAAATCACATCTTACTAACATCAAGAAGAAATATGCTGCCTTTGTACTTACCGAGGAGGGACTGTTTAAAGAACACAGAGAAGGTCAGGTGCCCTTTAAGTTCTGACTAGGTAACAATGGCCTCTTGACTCGTTTTTTAGAGCACCACACTTGTAGGCCTCTATAGTCTGGCACGGGTTCTCATTTGAATCCTTTAGGACAAGTTTTGTTAAGAGTTACAGCACCAGGCAGTGGTGGCACACGCCTTTAATCCCAGCGCTTGGGAGGCAGAGGCAGGCAGATTTCTGAGTTCGAGGCCAGAGTGAGTTCCAGGACAGCCAGGGTTATACAGAGAAACTGTTTCAAAAAAAGTTACAGCACACTTCAGCACATTACACATGAAATACATTTTACATTTTACATTTACATTCTCCAAATGTAATCAACAAGGGGACATCAAAGGCTCCCCTCATTTCTCCACATCAGTTATAAGACTACTTTCAAGTGAGCTCCTTAATGACCACGTTTTCACTGAAGACAACACATGCTAAACTGCAGAGAGAAATTAAAACCCACTTTTGTGAGGACTTTACATTTAAGGCCTATTTGTTGTTGGCTTACTCAACATATAAAATGTGGTCTAGTGATAAACATGCTTTGTAAGCCTGATCTTCATATTAACAGTGATATAAAACACCTCTTCAGCAAACCTTGTGGTTTGTTACCATTTAACACCACAATTACCACAAGTATTACTTGAGTTGATCTCTTTAAAAACAAGTAGAGAAATATGTTTAAAATAAATAGGCACTACAAAAAAAAAAACACTTCAAAAATACAAGTAACTTGTGTCTTGGCCTTTTTAGCTAACTCTTGGGTTAGGAAGTATGTATTAAAAATCTTTTTATCTTGGGCTGGAGAGATGGCTCAGCGGTTAAGAGCACTGATTGCTCTTCCAGAGGTACTGAGTTCAATTCCCAGCAACCACATGGTGGCTCACAACCATCTGTAATGGGATCTGATGCCCTCTTTTGGTGTGTCTGAAGACAGGCGACAGTGTACTCATATACATAAAATAAATAAATCTTAAAACAAAACTATCTTATATCTCAATGAGCCCTGTTACTACAGTCACAAAAATACATGAAGTATCTCCAAATTGACAATTAAAAACTAAGAGGGCTAGAGGTGGCTCGGCAGTTAAGAGCAATGCTGTTCTTTCTGGGACCCAGGCTTGATTCCCAGCACCCACATGGCAGCTCACAAGCAACTCCAACATCCTCTGGGTTTTGAGAGGGAGCATCAGGCATGCACATGGTGCACAGACATACATACAAGCAAAAAACCCACACACATAAAATAACTTTAGAGTCATGAACACATAATTTTAAAATTTACTTTAAAATGTAAATTATCTCCCAGTTATTAACAGGTAAAGAAAATAGCATATTGATTTTGTGTGGTTGTTATATTTTTATTTTCCAAGTAATACTGATTAAAAATATTTACACAACTACTTTTAAGTCCACAGTTTAGCACTCTTATTTGTATGGCTTTAAAAGTTATAGCACAAAACCTTTACATTAAGGATTGGGGAAAAGATTCCACTCAAAACAAAGCCTGATATATTATATACATACTTTTCCTCTGTATTTTAAATACATTAATTTTAAAATGATGCTCGTCTAATTTTTTTTCCATCTGGTGGTAAAATATTAGTGCAACTTCTCATCAAAATAAAGTTTACCACAGATGGAAATGAGTTTTTCCAATTGAAAATGGCCCTTCAGCTGCCATTAAATGAAAAATTTTCAATGTAACTTAAAGGAAAAAGAATTGGTAGTTGTCATTTTAAGCAAAAATACCAAGTACCAGAGCACTTTACGCTGCTCTTCAAAACACAAACTTTGAAAGAACCAGAGATGTTTTTCTGAAGTTTTGTTGGTATTGAAAAGGCACAGGGTGGTTGTTTTTTAACATTCTAGAAATTCTGTCACCACCGTTTCTGTTGTGGGGACAGCATTTGTAGCCACTGGACAGACAAGAATGTTGTTCAAAATAAAGCCAGCCCCCAACTATTAACTGCACAGTAACAACGCACTTCCCTCATGCAGCCTTGTGTTGCCTACATACTCAATTTTATAACATGCATTAGAATACAAATGCATGTATTCTAATGGTTGTAGGTATGATTTTATAATATGCAAAGAATTTAAGGAAAGACGTGACCTGGGGAAGAGGATACGGAGACCCTTACCACAATGAAAATAGATGCATTCGTACCCAACTATATAATAAGAATATAATTCATTTAAGTTACCAGAAATATACTTCTCAAAGCTCCCACTCATTATGAGGAACATTCCCACTCTGTGGCATTAACTGGAAGGACGTCAACCTGTTTCCATAGAAACAGTCCAGCACAACAGAAATAGTTTAACTTTGGTCCACTTATTTGATAGCTTAAGGTCACACTGCCCATCAGTTTACCCCAAATGTAAATTTAAAAATATAATTGTTATTTCATTCTAAAACTGGCATAGATGTCCTGTCATTCTCTGCTTTTCTAGCTTGGGAATACTCTCTTGGTTTGCTCTCTAACCCCTCAGCATTTTCCTGTTCTTCCATGGCAGCATCTGCATGAGTAGGCTCTCTCTCCTCTTGGCTCATGATTTCAGGGGTCATGTGATCCAAGTCAGCTTCTAGAAGCTCAGTTTGTACTTCAACTGGCATCTGATTTACCCGTTCAACGTGAAGCTCTTCAACATGTACCTCCGTACCTTCTTCAGTCTGAATTCGACCCACTTCCAGATAACTCACTTGGACCTGCTCTGGAAGCTCACTCATCTGTGAATCATGCACTTGGCTGTCCTGGAGCAGATCTGGATGAACTTGTTCCACAGTTACTTGTGCGGAATCCACTTGGACCTGAAGCAGTGGTAACACGTGCACTTTCCCAACTTGTTCTATAATCGTCATGGACGTCACTGGTTCCGTTTGTAAGTGTGTTTCTACTGAAAGGACTTCCTCAGTTACTATACGCTCGGAAATATTGTGAGCATCACTAAGATGCCTCCTTAGCTCATTTCCTTGCATGAACCACAAGTCACACAGCGTACAATGGTTGGGCTTATCCCCAGTGTGGATCACCAAGTGATCTTTGAACTGGTCCCAGCTGTTAAACACACTGTTACAGACCTGAAATCACCAAACACAGTATGTTAATAGTAATTATAATCACACTGAAGTAAATGAATCACATTTATTCTCCGTAAAATAGACTAGCAGGTTGAGGCTAGCTCAGTAGTATCTGCCTAGCAATCATAAGGCAGTGTACTGTCCTAATCCTAAGCATTTAACAAATACACCAAAATAAAACAAAAGCTACCAACGAAGAACCCCACAAAGACTACACTAACACTGGTTGAAAGTATAAAGTAAAAGTCATGCGCGGCTGGAAAGTTGCAATAAATTTTCCATAAAGCAAAAAAAGAAAAAAGAAAGTAGAACTCAGTGGTAAGAGCATTTGCCTAGCATATGGGAGGCCCTGTGTTTAATCCCCAGTACCAGAAAACAACCAAACCAACCAACCACAAAACACTACCATCCACATTGGTAAGTTATCACAAAAGCATTTTAAATCTAGTTTCCGGGGCACCTAGTGCAAAGCTATTTCTCACACTTGGTTTCATTTGATCTTTCAGCCCACACACCTAACAACTGACTACATTCTGGGAACACTCCAGCATTGCTCCTATTAAGTATCAAATATAAAGTAACAATATCATAGTTTATCCCACAGTCCCAAGATTTAGACCCATTACACTATTTGGGGTAAAAACTATGCTAATCATGGAAAACAGTTGTACCTTTTCTGCCTTCCCTGCCCCTCTCCCAGGAGCCAATAATTGTTCCTATTGAAAATAACTGTGGGCAGGTGAGATGGCTCAACAGGTAAAGGCAGCACCTGCCACCAAGTCCGGGCACAATCCTTGAGTTCAATCCCTGAAACCCATGTAGTGGACAAAAAAAAAAAAAAAAAAAACCCAAAAAACTAAACTCCTACAAATTGTCCTGTGATGCACACACACACAGCCATTGGTAAACAAACATAAACAAACACCCAAACCAATTACTCCCCCAAACCATGTGTGGTGGTGCACGCCTCAGCATTTGGGAGATAGACAGGACAAAAATCATAGTTCAAGGTCATCTTCAGCTACAAAGTCAGTTCAAGGGCCAGCCTGGGATATGACAGACTGCCTTCAAAGAAAAGAAAGACAAGAAAGAAAACAAAGAAAACCACCTAGTCAACCTGCACTTCTGTTTAGACTATTACTTAAGACAATTTTATCAATATTGATCATCTAGGGCTGCTAATAACCAGTATAAAACATTTACTTCCAAGTCTTTCTGAGGCTCTAGTTTGCAACCACTGCAGTGTTGTGTCAAAGAGCATTTACTGCACCTAACCCACCCACACTATAGAAACTAAAAGCACGTCTAACCCTTTGACATTGCAACAGGACACTGTCATCTCCAAAGTTCACATTCAAGAGCTGGACAAGTTTAAAAAATAAAAAAAAGCCTTCAATGTTTAAGGAACTCACAATTTTGTTTTGAGCCATATTCCTGGCTGTCTGGGGCCACATAATGGGAGTGTCGGTTTGCTTTAGTATTGTGAGTGCTTGGTTATCTAGGAGCTGAGGCTTGCTACTGCCCAGTGTCACAGAGAAGATCCTACTAGGTTTCACTAATTCAGGAAAAGAACAGATTTCAAAATTCCAGGAATGGTTGCTACTGAACACATAGTGCTTTTTGCAGTAATGTCATGTCAAAAACTTTTCAGTCAACCCCACGAGTCAAGGACTATTTACTCTACACTTGTAATGACTGTAATGACAAAATATACGCACACATACCTGGCATTCATAAAGCTTCTTCCTTCCCTTTTTTGCCCCCACTCCAGTTTGGCATGCAGTGAGGTGGCATTTGAGAGTGCTGTTTCTAGCAAACCGCTCGTGACAGTTTGAACATTCAAAAGGTTTCTCACCTATTGTAAGAAAAAAATACATCGACAAGTTGAGAACACTTAGCAAAAGCAAATGTGAGCTCACATTTTTCTTTTTTTTCTTTTGCAGTGTTGGGGATTGGACCACAGGCTTCGTGTATGCCAGAAGACGACTTACCACTCACTGGGCCAGCTTTAACATCATTCTTCCTGCTTCTTCTTCTTCTTCTTTTTTTTTTTTAGACAGAGTCTCTATACCTGTCACTTGGTATGTAG
>JADRCH010008208.1:0-13024 GCA_019843965.1 Rhynchomys soricoides
TTTTCACTCTAGATTCCTCAGGGCATTAATCTACTCCAGTCTCATCAATCTCTATCCCAGTTATAGGGAGATTAAGAACGTTAAGATTGTTATCACTAGTCAGTATTTCTTCCACAAAACACACGCTATTTTCTTCTACTTACCTTACTTATATTCTACTGATTTTTAAATCTCACCATCATTTCTTTTTTTCTTAATCCATGTATTGTTCTTCGTAAAGGTCTCAAAATGCTGAAGACTATTTCCTCTCTTTTATGACAATTTTTGAATGTTAACTTAGAATAAAGAACAATGAGATCATTTTCCTTAGCAGAGGCACTAATCTGTTTTTGTAAATGCTGTTCTTTGTGATGTTTTCACCAACCAATTGATTTTGGAAAGAAATTAATTTATTCAATGGTGGTTTGTGATGTCGTGCTGGACAGATGATTCAGTGTTTAAGAGCTCTTATTGCTCTTTTAGAGGACTTGGGTTTAATTCCCTGCACCCACATGTTGGCCTCCCACCATCTCTAACTCCAGTTGCAGGGGATCCGATGTTGTTTATAGGCACCAGACATATACTTACATGTTATATAGGCAAAACCATCATAAACAAATAAAAATAAATATCTTTAAAATGTACTCAATTTCTTTATGCTATTAATCGAGTTAAATGACAAGAGTGTAATGTGATGGAATTAGACGTATGCTTGTTTCAGAGGTGATGTTGTGTGAAATGAACGTTGAATGACAGAATAACAAAATGATTCCCAGTATGTCAGAGCTTATTATAACAAATTTGTATGACCCTGGGGAGCTTCTGGTTTATGCTTATCAAAATACTGCTAAATTCGGAGGTACACCGGAATGCACAAGCTATGCTCTAGCCTACTTCTTGGGGGAATCTTCTAGGGTTTGAAATGAGTAGTCAGGAGCTGCTTTCATGATGCTTGATGGGAAGTAAGTATAGGTAGACAGATGTAATTCTTGGCTGCTTGCTTCTTAAATTCAAAGTGTATATGATAATTAGCAGTGAGGAGAGATGTAAGGCTACTGTAGCCTTCTGTTGAGACTATTGTGGAGCTAGCTAGTGGGTTATATGATACCCTAGCAGGTACTGATATTTTCTGGTTGAGATAGGTACGTACGTATTCTGGTTTTCAATTAGTATTTATGCCAATAGAAAAAATGCAAATATCAACAGAGGCCTAGAATGTGTGTGTGTGTGTGTGTGTTTGTGTGTGTGTGTGTGTGTGTGTGTGTGTTTCTGGGGTGATTTTTTTTTTTTTTTACTGAGCTACATATACAGCTCCAAATATTTTCTTCCTTTTTAAAAATTATTTATTTTATTTATTTAAATACCAAATGTTGTCTCCCTCCTGGTTCCCCCTTGTAGAGTTCTTCCCCAGTACCCCTTCCCTTTGCCTCTGAACGGGCAGTCCTCACAAACCCCCAGTATCTCCCCACCCTGGGGACATCCAGGCTCTTTAGAATTAGGCTCACCCCTTCCCACTGAGGCCAGACAAGGCAGTTCTTTTGTGCTTATGTGCTGTGGCCTTGGTCCTGTTTGTATATGCTCTTTGATAGGTGGCTTACTCTCAGATCTCCCAGGGGTCCAGGTTCTTGATAGTGTTGGTTTTCCTATGGGGTTGCAATCCCCTTCAGTTTCTTCAGTCCCTTCCCATACCTATTCTATAGGCATCCCTGACCTCGTCCAATGTTTGGGTATTAGTAACTGCATTTGTCTCAGTCAGCTGCTGGGTGGAGCCCCTCAGAGGACAGGGATGCTAGGCTCCTTCCTGATCTTGATTTGGTCAGTGACACATGAAGCCTTGCAGAGTTCTAATCGCAGTATGCATATCACAGATGGGGTTAATTGCAGTCCTATTATAAAGGACTTAATAATTAGTAGTTTAATTTTAGGAATTCTTACAGAATCATCATTAGGAAATAAGACATCATCTATAGCGTCACTAGAAGACAGTACATCTTCATTGATGTAAAGAAAATCTGCCCAATATTGTGGGTTAATGCCTAGGGATCATTAGATTAATTTTATAAGGGCAGGAAAGGCATATCTAATCTGCAAGAATCAACCCTGAGATGAGATTCAAAAGCCTTGCAATTCAGAATTATCCATTGCCGCTATGTAAAATGATGCTGCCATTTCCAGGAAAGTAACCTGCATACCTTTAGTCTTTCCTAGATGGCTCCTGATAGGTATCACCAACTATGCCATATCAAGATGAAGTAAGACTAAGTAACTCCTCTTGTATGGAGGCTGGCTGAGGAAACTCAGTAGGAGGAAAGGGTTCCTAAAGTCATCAAGAGTCAGAGACTGCCCTTGCTTCCACTGTTAAGAGACTCATAAAATGACCAAGCTACATAACTGTGTCATATATGCAGAGGGCCTAGGTCAGTCCTATGTAGGCTCCTTAGTCGGCAGTTCAGTCTCTATGAGCCCCTATGAGCCCAGATTGCTGATTCTATGGGTTTTCTTGTAAAGTCCTTGACCCCTATAGGTCCTACAATCTTCTTCTTTTCACAGAATTTGCTGAGCTCCACTTAATATTTAGCTGTTAGTCTCTGTATTTATTCCCATCAGTTGTGGGTGAAGCTCCTCTGATAACAGTGGGTCTAGGCACCAATCTATGTGTTTATAGCAGAATATAATTAGGAATCATTTTAATTCTAGGTTTTTGGTTATCTAGCCTCTGGGTCCTGGCCTCCAGGCAGTGTCAGTGGTGGGCTCCCTATCATGGCATGGGCCTTGAGCTGGACTAGTCATTGGTTGGTTAATCCTACAATTTCTGTGCTACCTTTACTCTAGAGTATCTTTTAGTCAGAACAAAAATTGTAGGACAGAGATTTTTGTGGCAGGGTTGGTGTCCTAATTCCTTCCCTGGAAGTCTTGCCTTGTTACAGGAGATGGCCAGTTCAGGTTTTGTATCTCTCATTGCTAGGAGTCTTAGCTAGGGCCACCCTCACAGATTCTTGGGCATTTCCAATGCTCTAGGTTTCTAGCTTGACCCAGAGATGACCCCACACCCACTGATTCCAGTTGTTTCTCCCAGTACTCTCTTTTTCAATCCTCCCCTTCACCTGATCCCTCCTGTTCCCATAGTGCCCATCCATCAATGGTTCCCTACCTTGCATCCACACAAGATGCCTGTTTTGTTTCTCCTTCACAGGGAGATCCATGCTTTTCCCCTTGAGCCCTCCTTGTTATTTAACTTCTCTAGATCTGTGGATTGCAGCATAGTTATCTTTAAATTTACAGCTAATTCCTACCTATAAGTGAGGAAGTGTCATGTTTATTTTTCTGAGTTCACCTTAGCTGTAGTTTGGCTGCAAACTTCATTGTGTCAGCCAAGTAGCACTCTATTGTGTAGATGTACCACATTTTCTTTATCCAGTTTTCTGTTGAGTGTCATCTAGGTTGTTTCTTGTTTCTGTTTTTATTGAATAAAGTTGCTAAGAACATAGTTGAGCAAGTGTCTTTGTGGTATGGTAGAGTGTCCTTTGAGTAGATGCGTAAGGGTGGTATAGCTGTGTCTTGGGGTAGATTGATTCCCAATTTTCTGAAACCAACATATTGATTTCCAAAGTTGCTGTACAAGTTTGCATTCCCTCCAGAAATGGAGGGGTATTCCCCTTGCTCCACATCCTCACCAGCATGAGTTTTCACTTGTGTTTCTGGTTTTAACCATTCTGATAGATTTGCATTTGTCTGTTGGCTAAGGATGTTGAACACTTCTTTAAGTGTTCCTCAGTCATTTGAGATTCCGCTGTTGAGATTTCTCTGTTTAGACCAGTGTAGCATTTTTCAAATTGGATTATTTGATTTGTTGATGTCTGGTTTCTTGAGTTCTTTATATACTTTTGAAATTAGCATTACCTCTATATCAGATGTGGGGTTAGAGAAGATCTTTTCCCAGGCTCCTGCTTTGTCCTATCGATGGTGTCCTTTGCTTTGCAGAAGGTTTTCAGTTTCAAGAGTTCCTATTTATTAATTGGATTATGAAAGCACTAGCATCATCAACACTATTATTGATGAGTTCATAGGCACTAAGTTTTTAGGAAGTGGTGCCTAGTTAAAGGCTGTAGGTAATTATGAATATGGACTTGAAGGGTCGTGTCCATAAACCTCTCCTACTCTCTTTGCTCTCTGAGGGCCATGAAATGATCAGCTTTCTTACACATGTCTTTCTACTCTGATACATCTGCTTTGCCACAGACATGAAAGCAATAGAGCCAGCTGAACAATGATTAGGCATCACTAACATAGTCTTAGTATAATTGAAGAACATTATATAAACTCACAGGGTCAATGTTCTCCTTGTTTACAGAGGGTGCCCATATCACCTAACTGACTCTTCCAAAGGAAAGAGGATCCAACTGCTTGAGAGTCAATAGTCTAAGTTTTGGCTTCCAAATTACTGGCACAGTTGTTCTTTTCCCAGAGTCTATCATAATGCCATGGAATTGTGTCAGAAAAATCTTTTATTGTACACAGATGGTCTTGAGCCAGTTTTTCATCTTCATTATCCATACTTGGATGTTTAAGCAGGTAACAAACAACTTTAGTCTATTAGTTCTCTGTTCTAGCCAAGCATCAGTTTCCTATAGAACTATTGTTTTTTATGATGGCAGTGAACTCTCAGACTCCACAGGATTTTCATATTTCTTTTCTTTTTCTTTCTTTCTTTCTTTCTTTCTTTCTTTCTTTTTTTAACTTTTTTTTTCATATTTTATTTACATTTCAAACGTTTCCCCCTTTCCAGATCTCCCCTTTGGAACCTCCTCATTCCCTCCACCCTCCTCCTGCCTCTATGGGGATATTCTCCAACACACCTCCCCACCCCAACCCCCACCCACTCTTGTCTTCCCTCCTTGACATTCTCCTATACTGGGGGATATAACTCCCTCAGGCCCAAGGGCCTCTCCTCCCCCTGACGGGTAACAAGACCTTCCTCTGCAGGCTTGGTGGCCAGCACTATGGGTCCCTCCATGTGTATTCTTTAGTTGGTGGATCAGTCTCCAGAAGTATGGGGGGTCAGGCCAGTTGCCAGTGTTGCTACCTCCCTGGGGCTGCACATTCCCTCAGCTCCTTCAGTCCTTTCTCCAAGCCCTCCATCTGGGACCTTGTACTCATTACTACTGTTCCTGTGAAGTGACTCTTGCGTATTTCAAACTTTTAGGCTAATAACCACTTAACAGTGAGTACATACCATGTTCATTCTTTTGTGACTGCATTACCTGGCTCAGAATCATGTTTTCAAGTTCCTTCTGTTTGTCTGTGAATTTCATGAAGTCATTGTTTTTAATAGCTGAGTAGTATTCCATTCTGTAAATGTACCACATTTTCTGTATCCATTCCTCTGTGGAGGGACATCTCGGTTGTTTCCAGCTTCTGGCTATTATAAATATGGCTGTTATGAACATAGTGGAACATGTGTTTTTATTACATGTTGGAGCATCTTCTGGGTATATACCCAGGAGTGGAATAGCTGGGTCCTCAGGTAGTATTATGTCCAATTTTCTGAAGGTCTTCCAAACTGATTTCCAGAGAGGTTGTATCAACTTGCATTCCCACCAGCAATGGAGGAGTGTTCCTCTTTCTCCACATCCTCACCAACATCTGCTGTCACCTGAGTTTTTGATCTTAGCCATTCTGACTGGTGTGAGGTGGAATCTCAGGGTTGTTTTGATTTGCATTTCCCTGATGACTAAGGATGTTGAACATTTCTATAGGTGCTTCTCGGCCATTCGAGTTTCCTCAGTTGAGAATTCTCTGTTTAGCTCACTTCCCCATTTTTTGATAGGGTTATTTGGATCTCTGGAGTCTATCTTCTTGAGTTCTTTGTATACATTGGATATTAGCCCTCTATTGGGTGTAGGATTGGTAAAAATCTTTTCCCAATCTGTAGGTTGCCATTTTGCCCTAATTACAGTGTCCTTTGCCTTACAGAAGCTTTGTAATTTTATGAGGTCCCATCTGTCAATTCTTGACCTTAGAGCACAAGCCATTGGTGTTCTGTTCAAGAACATTTCCCCTCTGCCCAAGTGTTCAAGACTCTTCCCTACTTTCTCTTCTATTAGATTCAGTGCATCTGGCTTTATGTGAAGGTCCATGATCCACTTGGACTTGAGCTTTGTGCAGGGAGATAGGAATGGATCAATTCGCAATCTTCTACATGTAGACCGCCAGTTGATCCAGCACCATTTGTTGAAGATGCTGTCTTTTTTCCACTGTATGGTTTTAGCTCCTTTGTCGAAGATCAAGTGACCATATGTGTGTGGATTCATTTCTGGGTCTTTGATTCTAATCCATTGATTAACCTGCCTGTCAGTGTACCATGCAGTTTTTATCTCTGCTGCTCTGTAGAACAGCTTGAGGTCAGGGAGGCTGATTCCCCCAGAAGACCTTTTATTGTTGAGGATAGTTTTTGCTATCCTGGGTTTTTTGTTATTCCATATGAATTTGAGAATTACTCTTTCTAGGTCTACAAAGAATTGAGTTGGGATTTTGATGGGGATAGCATTGATTCTGTATATTGCTTTCGGCAGGATGGCCATTTTAACTATGTTAATCCTGCCGATCCATGAGCATGGGAGATCTTTCCATCTTCTGAGGTCTTTTTCCATTTCTCTCTTCAGAGACTTGAAGTTCTTGTCATACAGATCTTTCACTTGTTTGGTTAGAGTCACACCAAGATATTTTATATTGTTTGGGACTATTGTGAAGGGTGTCATTTCCCTAATTTCTTTCTCAGCCTGTGTATCCTTCGAGTATAGGAAGGCTACTGATATGCTGGAGGTAATTTTGTATCCAGCTACTTTGCTGAAGTTGTTTATCAGCTGTAGCAGATCTCTGGTGGAGTTTTTCAGGTCACTTAATTATACCATCATATCATCTGCAAATAGTGATATTTTGATTTCTTCCTTTCCAATTTGTATCCCTTTGATTTCCTTTTGTTGCCTGATTGCTCTAGCTAGAACTTCAAGTATTATGTTGAATAGATAGGGAGAGAGAGGGAAGCCGTGTCTAGTCCCTGATTTTAGTGGGATTGCTTCGAGTTTCTCTCCATTTAGTTTGATGTTGGCCACTGGTTTGCTGTATATTGCTTTTACTAAGTTTAGGTATGCTCCTTGAATTCCTGATCTTTCCAAGATTTTTATCATGAAGGGATGTTGAATTTTGTCAAATGCTTTTTCAGCATCTATCGAGATGACCATGTGGTTTTTTTCTTTGGGTTTGTTTATGTAGTGGATTACATTAATGGATTTCCGGATATTGAACCATTCCTGCATCCCTGAGATGAAGCCTGCTTGATCATGGTGAATGATTGTCTTGATGTGTTCTTGGATTTGGTTTGCAAGAATTTTATTGAGTATTTTTGCATCAATATTCATAAGGGAAATTGGTCTGAAGTTTTCTTTCTTTGTTGGGTCTTTGTGGGGCTTTGGTATCAGTGTAACTGTGGCCTCATAGAATGAATTGGGTAGTGTTCCTTCTGTTTCTATTTTACGGAATAGCTTGAAGAGTATTGGTATTAGGTCTTCTTTGAAGGTCTGATAGAATTCTGCACTGAACCCATCTGGTCCTGGGCTTTTTTTGGTTGGGAGACTTTTAATGACTGCTTCTATTTCTTTATGGGTTATGGGACTGTTTAGATGGTTTATCTGATCCTGATTTAACTTTGGTAATTGGTATCTGTCTAGAAACTTGTCCATATCCTCCAGATTTTCCAATTTTGTTTCAGATAGGCTTTTGTAGTAGGATCTGATCATTTTTTAAATTTCCTCAGAGTCTGTTGTTATATCTCCATTTTCATTTCTAATTTTGTTAATTTGGATACTGTCTCTGTGCCCTCTGGTTAGTCTGGCTAAGGGTTTATCTGTCTTGTTGATTTTCTCAAAGAAGCAGCTCTTGGTTTTGATGATTCTTTGTATTGTTCTTTTAGTTTCCACTTGGTTGATTTCAGCCCTTAATTTGATTATTTTTTGCCTTCTACTCCTCTTGGGTGTATTAGTTTCTTTTTGTTCTAGAACTTTCAGATGTGCTGTTAAGCTGTTAGTGTATGCTCTCTACAGTTTCTCTTTGGAGGCATTAAGAGCTATGAGTTTTCCTCTTAACACTGCTTTCATTGTGTCCCATAGGTTTGGGTAAGTTGTACTTTCATTTTCATTGAATTCTAGGAAGTCTTTAATTTCCTTCTTTATTGCTTCCTTGATCAACTTTTCATTAAGCAGTGTATTGTTCAGCTTCCATGTGTATGTGGGCTTTCTGTTGTTGTTGTTGCCATTGAAGTCCAACCTTAATCCTTGGTGATCTGATAGGTGGCATGGGATTATTTCAATCTTCTTGTATCTGTTGAGGTTTGTTTTGTGACTAATTATATGATCAATTTTGGAGAAGGTACCATGAGGTGCTGATAAGAAGGTATATTCTTTTGATGCAGGATGAAATGTTCTATAGATATCTGTTAAACCCATTTGGTTCATAGCATCTGTCAGTTTCACTGTGTCTCTGTTTAGTTTATTTTTCCAAGATCTGTCGATTGTTGATAGTGGGGTGTTGAAGTTACTCACTATTATTGTGTGAGGTGCAATGTGTGCTTTGAGCTTTAGTAGAGTTTTTTTTATGAAAGTGGGAGCTCTTGCATTCGGGGCATAGATGTTCAGAATTGAGAGTTCTTCTTGGTAGATTTTTCCTTTGATGAGTAAGAAGTGTCCTTCCTCATCTTTTTTGATGAATTTTGGTTGAAAGTCAATTTTATCCGATATTAGAATTTCTACTCCAGCCTGTTTCTTGGGGCCGCTTGCTTGGAAAATTGTTTTCCAGCCCTTTACTCTGAGGTAGTGTTTATCTTTAATACGGAGGTGAGTTTCCTGGATGCAGCAAAATGCTGGGTCCTGTTTATGGATCCAGTCTATCAGTCTATGTCTTTTTATTGGGGAGTTGAGACCATTGATGTTAAGAGATATTAATGAATAGTGATTGTTATTTCCTGTTATTTTTGATGTTGTTTATATTGTTTGTGTGGCTATCTTCTTTTGAGTTTGTTGAAAGATTATTTTCTGTTTTATTCTTGAGTGTAGTTTCCCTCTTTGCGTTGGCATTTCCCATGTATTATTCTTTGTAGGGCTGGGTTTGTGGGTACATACTATTCAAATTTGGATTTGTTGTAGAATATTTTGTTTTCACCCTCTATGATTATTGAGAGTTTTGCTGGGTATAGCAGCCTGGGCTGGCACTTGTGTTCTTTTAGAGTCTGTATGAGCTCTGCCCAGGATCTTCCAGCTTTCATAGTCTCTGGTGAGAAGTCTCATGTAATTCTGATAGGTCTGCCTTTATATGTTACTTGTCCCTTTTCCCTTACTGCTTTTAATATTCTTTCCTTGTTTTGTGTATTTGGTGTTTTGACTATAATGTGACAGGAGGAATTTCTTTTCTGGTCCAGTCTATTTGGAGGTCTGTAGGCTTCTTGTATATTTATGTTCATCTCTTTCTTTAGGTTTGGGATGTTTTCTTCTATAATTTTGTTGAAGATACTTACTGGTTCTTTAAGATGGGAGTCTTCACTCTCTTCTATACCTATTATCCTCAGGTTCTGTCTTCTCATTGTATCCCGGATATCTTGGATGTTTTTGTTTAGGAGCTTTTTGCATTTTGTGTTTTCTTCGACTGTTGTGTCCATGTTTTCTATGGTATTTTCCGCACCTGAGATTCACTCTTCCATCTCTTGCATTCTGTTGGTGATTCTTGCATCTATGACTCCTGATTTCTTTCCTATGATCTCTAATTCCAGGGTTGTCTCCCTTTGTGATTTCCTTATTGTTTCTATTTTTATTTTTAGTTTCTGCATGGTGTTGTTCATTTCCTTCATCTGTTTGATTGTGTTTTCCTGTAATTCTGCCCATTTGATTGTGTTTTCCTGTAATTCATCAAGGGATTTTTGTGTTTCCTCTTTAAGGGCTTCTAGTTGTTTAACTGTGTTCTCTTGTAGTTCTTCTAGGGAGTTATTTATTTCCTTCTTAAAATCTTCTATTATCATCATGAGTTGTGATATTAAGTCTGAGTCTTCCTTTTCTGGTGTGTTGGGGTATCCAGGGCTGGCTGTGGTGGGAGAGGTGAGTTCAGCTGAAGACAAGTAGTCTTGGTTTCTGTTCCTTATGTTCTTGCCCTTACCTTTCGCCATCTGGTTATCTCTGGAGTTAGCTGGTCTCTCTCTCTCTGACTGTGGCTTGTCTTTCTTTCAAGCTCAGATGTCAATATTCCTGGGAGACCAGTACTCTCTTCCAGCTGTTCTTCAGACCCTGCGTCTGGAGTCCTCCTGTTGCTGGCTCCTCAGCACAAGTGGGCGGTTAGCTTTCTCCCTGAGCTGCTTGTATATGGAGAGGCCTGTTGGCCCTGATGTGGTTTCTGGTCTCAGGTGGAAGCAGGCAGGCTCTTACCTCCTGGCTTTTCCTCAGTCCCTGCCTCTGGAGCCTGAGTGGTCAGGTAGCTTTCTCTCTGAGCTACTTGTATATGGAGAGGCCTGTTGGCCCAGGCAGGGTTTCTGGCCACAGGTAGAAGCAGGCAGGCTCTTACCTCCCGGCTTTTCCTCAGTCCCTGCATCTGGAGGCCGCCTTCCGCTGCCTCTTCAGCACAAGTGGGCAGGTAGCTTTCTCTCTGAGCTACTTGTATATGGAGAGACCTGTTGGCCCAGGCATGGTTTCTGGCCGCAGGTGGAAGCAGGCAGGCTCTTACCTCCTGGCTTTTCCTCAGTCCCTGCCTCTGGAGCTCGCCTTCCACTGCCTCTTCAGCACAAGCGGCAGGATTTTCATATTTCACTAGAGAAGTTCAGGTCAAGTTGAATGATATATATATATATATATATATATATATATATATATATATATATATATATTTTTTTTTTTTCCTTTATTCTTTGTTGAGCTCCATGGCATTTATTCAAGAGTTTGTGAACTGAAAACATTTAGCCCTGTCCACCCAACTAGTACTAGTGAGTTCTGTGGAGTTGAGAGGTCAAACCTACTCCACCTTGGGACCAGCCTCTATCTTAAAGATAAAAGCCTGAGAACTTGACCTGAAGCAGAACTCAAGCTACACCCAAGAACCAATAAGGACCCCATGGCTTGTCCTTGCCCAGTTACTCCCTAGCTTCTTCCCAGAAACTGTTAATTGAAGATTAGTCTGGTCACTTCAGATGTACTTTCAGACTGTTTGTGATTGTACAAGATCTTGCTTCAGAGCACCCACCTGTCAGGTTAGAATAGACATTCAGTTAGATGCTTGCTAGGATAGACACTCCCCACCCCCAATACTTCCATTTCCTATAAAACCTTGTCCTGCTGAGTGTTCAAGACTGCTCTGCCATCCCTTCCCATTCTGCTGTGTCAGGGTTGGGTGGGAGGAGAGCCCAAGCCCCAGTTTATAATAAAGAGACCTTAATGTGATTACATTGGGAACAACTCCTTGGTGGTCTTCTGGGGTTCACAAACACTTCCTGGCACAACAGAGTGAGTTTTTGCAGAGGATTTAAAAGTACTGTAGTTATAGTTGATGGAGAATTGCTGCTGATTTTGTTTTCCTCAAGAATCAATGAACCTCTTATCTGGGACCAGAGACCATGGTCGTATCTAGATTTTTATGTTTCTAAAGGTTACTCTCTAAATATTTATTCTGTAATGTTACATACAGCAGATGACACTGTAGAAATTGAACCATTTAATCATCTCAAAAGAAAGAAAATTCAGTTTTTCACAGGAATATTTTTCTATTTTAAATGTGAAAAATCACAGAAACATCTGTATTTTGCTATTTTCTGAAGGGAAATGGAGGGGCGGAAGATCTAGAGAGTGGGGAGGTAGGGAGAACTGGAAGGAGTTGAGGGAAGGGAGGATAGTTGAGGATATTATTGTACAAGAGGAATATATATACACTTCTGGTTTCTCTACACTATAGGCTTGCCTTGCAGAACATTTTATCATTTTGTTGCTGATGATTGGCTTTGCATTCATGTCATGTTTAAACTTAGACAGGCAGTCCTTGGTGGTCAGTGCTTAGAACTGATGACAGGTGTGTATTCAGATACTTACAGGGATCTGTCTGTTAAAGGCAGACAGCAATTAGAGAAATTACCCAGCAGACTTTTTTTTTTTCTGAGAGAACAAATTTATTGGGGCTGGTACTGCTTGTGGCCAGCAGAAAACCTATGAACTCTTTTAACTCCTAGGGGCTGTCAAGAAAAAAAGAATATCCACACACACCCACACCCACACCCACACCCACACCCCACCACACACACTGAATGGATGAAACAAAAGGCAGAGTCTAATAATTCATACACACAAACATACATGTATACTGACCTACAGACACATATACATATTCACACATAGAATGGTTAGAGCAAACTCCAGCAAGCAGGCTCCAAACATTTCATATAAAAACATACATACATACATACATACATACATACATACTACATACACATGATTGGTGGATGGAGCAAGATCCAACACACACACACAGACAAGCTATACATACATACATACATACATACATAAATACATACATACATACATACATTATTGCACACACATAGTTGATGAGTGGAAGAAACAAGGTTCTACCCCTCATTTACATAAACTTTACACATATACATACATACATACACACACATGTATACATACACACACATGTATATACACACACACGTATACATACACACACACACACACACATATACACACACACACATGGTTGATAGATGGAAGGAGCAATACTCCAACCCACCACACACACAAACCTTACACATCCACGTAGTTGATGGATGCTCCGACCCTCACACTTTATTCTTTCTTCCATAGCTTACATATACCAGTAAAATCTTTCAAGCGGTATCAATTATAATGTAATTATGTTTTAGTTTTCTTCTAGCAAATGGTTGTGAAAAAGCATTGTGTTTCTGATATTTCCATATTAGTAACTAACATGTATTTGTGACCAAATAAAGTTATTTCTAATAAAA
>JADRCH010008210.1:0-31328 GCA_019843965.1 Rhynchomys soricoides
TGATGGTGATGGTGGTGATGGTGGTGATGGTGATGGTGGTGATGGTGATGGTGGTGATGGTGATGATGGTGATGATGGTGATGGTGGTGATGGTGATGGTGGTGATGGTGATGATGGTGATGGTGGTGATGGTGATTGTGATGATGGTGATGGTGATGATGGTGATGATGGTGATGGTGATGATGGTAATGATGGTGATGGTGGTGGTGGTGATGGTGGTGATGGTGGTGATGGTGATGGTGGTGACAGACAACCAGAGAGAGGGAGGGAGAGAGAGAGAGAGAGAGAGAGAGAGAGAGAGATCTCTCCTTGCCAAAGGCCATGTCACTATTCAGAATAAATCCATTTATCTTCTTATTTTACTTGATACACATTGAGTTAATTTGCTGAACACGAAAAATTAACAAAGACAATGGCAATAGGTACTAAATAAAAATAAAGAATCATGAGACTGGGAAGATGGATCAGCCAGTGAAGTACTTAGAAGAAAGAGGACCTCAGTGCACACGCCAAGTACCCACAGAAACGAATCCCAGCGCTGGGGAGGCAGGGACAGGAGGGGCACCAGGGCTTCCTAGAAATCAGTCTAGCTGAGTAGGTGAGTTCCATGTACATTGAAAAATTTTGTCTCAAAAATAGTATACAGAGGAACTGGAGAGATGACTCCGCAGTTAAGAGCCCAGGCTGCTCTTCCAATCTCAGTTCCCAGCACTCACAGGGCAGCTCACAACTGTCTGTAACTCCAGGATCTGACACCTCACACAGACACACACGCAGGCAGAACACCAATGCACAGAAAAGGGAAAGCAAAAAATAACAACTAAAGCCTCTGGCCTCCAACCCCCACAGATCCGTGCGCACTCCATGAATGCATATGCAGAAACACAAGAAATAAAAATTAAACAAACAAGAAAGATGCTTGAAACATAGGTATCGCTATTGAAAGGAACACAATAAGAGCTGCCAAAGTGCTTGCCCAACAGAGTATGAAGACTTGAGTTCGAATCCCAGGCCCCACATGAAGTTAGATGCCATTGCACACATCTGTAAATTTAGCATCTCATAGGAGATGAAGACAGGAGAGTCCTCAGATGCTCCTAGGCCTCTCAACCTGCCAACAAAAGACTCTGGTGACCCTTCAATCCCAGAATTCTGGGAGGTAAAGGAAGGCTGATCTGTGAGTCCAAGGCCAGCCTGGTCTACAGAGTCAGTTGCAGGATAGCCAGGGCTACACAGAGAAACCCTGTCTTGGAACAACAACAACAACGATGACAACCCCTGCCTCAGACAAGGTATGAGGTGAGGGTCAAACCCTGAGGTTTTCTGCTGAGCTCCCCATGCTAGCAATGGCACTCCCTGCTCACACTCACACATGACATGCACACAGACTCAAAGGTAAACACAAATGTTCAAATTATTAAATGAGAGAAAAAAGTCTTCTAGTAAAAGCTCCGGTGTGTAGTAAAATGAATAATGACCCAGAAGGAAGGGCCCAACATGCTAAGAATAAAAATTCTCTACGGAGAGCCAGGCGTGTTGGTGCACACCTTTAACCAGAGTTAAGTAGGGGTAGCAGAGTTGGTGGATCTCCGTGAACTCTAAGACAGCTGGGGCTCCATAGTGTGGTGGTCTTAGAAAAAGAAGAGAATGTTTTACTGGAAACCTCCGCTCAACTCCAGAGTCTTGAGATAGAATCTGGCTAAACTGACTCTGGAGACTTCAAGGTACATGATGGGTGGTGGCAGAACCAAGAGCCACTGCCATCTGGGTGTGGCTGTGTTTTTATATTTTTAATTCTAAATCCGACTTCATACCTGTACACACACACACACAGCCCTCTGAAATGATTAGTGTCACTTGAGTTCCTGATTACTCCTTGGATGGTAAGGAGCTGTTCTCCCTGGCTCACTGCCTTTGTCCTGAAGGTCTCTGTAGGTGTAGTCTGGAGGGAGGAGAATTTAAATGCAGTCTGCCCTATCTTTGAAAAGCAGCACCCACCCCCCACGACAGCTGATCCTGCAGCTACTCACCCTGAAGCTTATCAGAGGCTATCTTAATTCTAGCCACACAAACACCAGATGGGTCACTCCAACTGCGGCTCAGAAAATGCTGTCATTCCAACATAACCACTATGTAGCAGGTGGGGGAGAGGGTTAAATAAGGACTGAGTACTATTCTAAAAATCTGATAGTTCCACGTAGACAGGGTTGTAGGGACATGAGAACAGACCCCTGCAAAGCTGAAAACAGCAAGCCCCTTTCTAGTCGCACGTGTACTTGTGGACACGGGAACACATTTTAATTGTAGGAACGTTTGATTTTATTGGAATTAGGAAACCATCAAATGTCTTTTAATTGGAAAATCAGTAGAATGTACATATATTTATAGGGTGGAATATTTACAGCTGTAAAAATTGATATCCCATGTAGTTTATAAATAACTATGGAAAGCTCTGTGCATCATTAAAGTCAATTGATCTTTGAGGATTTGAGATGTGTCAGGACCGGCAAGATGACTGAGCAGGTAAAGGTGTCTGCCCCCAAGGCTGAGGGTCTGAGTTCAATCCTAGGAGGGAGAGAATTGACTCCAGAAAGTTCTTTTCTAACCTCCACATGTACGTGATGGCACGTGCACACCTACACACAGGAACACACACACACACACACACACCATTTTAATGTAATAAAAACAAATGAAGTGCCTGTAGATAGACTCATTGTTCTCACAAAGATAGAATCAGACCCCCTGTTTAAGGAAAAAAGCAAACTCTAACCTGACCCTTGAAGCATGATATCATTTCTATAATACTGACAAAGACAAACTGTGGCTACCTACCCAGCCTGCCTAGTGCAAATAAATGTATGAACTAATACAAGAATGTTCTGGGAAATTTTGATTTAAAATAAAGTACAAGTTACCCCTAAGGTAGACACTGGGCAAGACTCTAATATTTGGAATATTAGAGTGAATGGACTTGTGTATTACTTATAGTTAGAACTAATTTCTTAAATTTTCACACATACTTTATATTCTAATGGTTTGTTCAGGCTTTTAGCCTCATTTGCATATCCAAAGGAACTAAAATGAGGGGTTTCTTTTTTCCCGTAAGAAAATGTTTCCTGCTGCACCATACCCACCCTTCCACAGCCAGCATGGCTTCTCTGCTAAGTTCTCTGTGATTAGAAAAAGTGTCTAAAGGCCCTGCTCAGCTTTGGACTCTGATAGGGATCATAGACAATTAGAGACGACTCCTTACAGAAAAGAGCTGCCAGCGAATAGCTATCAGAAGTGCAATTTGAAGAACCAGCAAGATGGTTCCATTGGCAAAGGTACTATCTACCCAATAAGGCCGTCTACCTGAGCTCAGTCCCCGGAACCTGCAGGGTGGAAGAAGAGAACTGACCCCGGAAAGCTATCCTCTGGCCTCTCTACATGCACTGGGGCAAGTGTATGTTACACACAGGGGCATGTGTGTGTTCTGCACGCGCGTGCGTGCACACACACACACAAATAAACGTAATAATTTTTTAATGAAAAATTAAGGAGCCCAAGAGCTTCATTCCTTTCCCTGATGATTGGAGCCAGCATTTGAGAGCTTGGCTCCCTGCTTGCCATACCTGTCAAAAACCACTGCAGAATAAGCCCTCTCAGCAAAGATGACATCCGCAGCCCAGAACTCCTTTGTGGCCTTCAGACCTCTGCCTTTGCCCTCGGAAGTGAAGACCTCCACATTCTCCATGCTGCCTATTGTCATCTCAGAGTCTGTCAGGCCCTCGAGGTGGCTTGCTCACACTGAGCCAAGCCTCTTGTCCTTGCTGCTATTTAGCTCCCTCCCAAAGAGCAGGACTATAAATGGACTAGCCACCTCCCCTCCCAACTCCTCTCCAGAGCTGGGCCCTCCCTTCCCCCTCCACCACTGTGTCTGGAGGGGAAAGGCAAGTGAAGAGTGACCTTACAAAGAAAAGACACCAAGACAGAAAATGACCACAGGCTAGTGTGGTCCTGACATGGAGCCTGACAGGTTTTGAAAACCCCTTTACAGACACTCCCTGCATGTGCTATGTTCTGAACTACAGTCGTATTCAGCTTGAGTTGAAATCAAGAGCACTTGGTCGGTAGGATATTTTTAGCCTCCAGGTGCCACTGACAATCAAAAGGAGACAACTGGTGTGGACAGAGAAAAGAGCCAAAGTAATAATGGCTGCTCTGGGACCCTTCAGCTGTCAGATGCAGACTTTCTCAAGTGAGATGAGCCCCTTGCCCCATCCCCACCCCAGTGTCTCCTCATGACAAGAAATAAATAGCAGAAGCTAAAATGAGCCTTTTGCCATATATGTAGCAGAACTCTTAGGACTCAAGGGACATCTCTTCTCTCCAGTGTCACCTCTGTCTCTCACAGAAGCCACTCCATAGCATGGAAGTCAGAGGTTCTCAGCATCACTGTTGATGCAAGAGAGCTGGATAACAGAGTAGGCAGACTTTGAAAATAACAGCACCGGCCGGGCAATAGTGGTGCACACCTTTAATCCCAGCACTTGGGAGGCAGAGGCAGGCGGGTTTCTGAGTTCGAGGCCAGCCTGGTCTACAGAGTGAGTTCCTGGACAGCCAGGGCTACACAGAGAAATCCTGTCTCCAAAAAACAAAAAAAAAAAAAACAAAAAAAAAACAAAAAAAAAAAAAAAAGAAAGAGAGAGAGAGAGAAAGAGAGAGAGAAACAGCACCCATCACCAAGACCTTTCTACCAAACTCCCTCAAGCATGTGTCTGCTGCCAGGAAAAGTATCAAGTTACTCTGTCCTTCCTCTCACCCAGGAGGGACGACATTAGAGGCATGATTCTAAAATCCGGGTGAACTTAGCACCACTCCTTGGCCAGCTGGCCACTCTCACTAAGATTGAGGGAAGGACCCTTGCAGATTCTGCACTGTGGCTTAGCTTCTGTGCGGTATCTTTAGTTTCTGGGTAAGTTTAGATTCTGAATTGTTCTGGTTTGAGTGTGACCCTCACAGTTCAAGTGTCAGAAAGCACAACTGAATGGGGGAGAAAAAGAAATAAAAGGAGGTGCACGTGACTACTCTCAAAGTGTGGGGGAGATTTTATTGCAGGTATAACGGAGAAAACCAGCAGAGTAGAGTCCAGGCTGACTGTGGCCTGAAGACTAAACTGAAAAAAGAGAGAGGAAAGGAGAACAAGAGAGAGGCTCCTGACTGAGAGGTGGCCTGAGCCTCGAGGCCAAGAGATCTGTATAGCCCAAATGCCTGGGATATGTAGGGATGAGGCTGGGGAAGGGAAGTTGAAGCCCAGCCCTGGGAGGGAAAGACTTAGGATGGGGAAAAAATAGGCTGAAAGGAGCTAGAGGTTCTGAGTGAGACTTGTCCTGGGTTTAAGACCTAACACTAACCAGTGCTGCATTCAGGAGAGTCAGAACATCTAAGATGATTGGTTCCTTAGATCTGCGCTCTGGCCAATGAATGAGTCCATTATCAGGAGAATGGATTCCTGCTAAAAAGGATGAGTTTGCCTCTCCCCTACCACATATTCTGTCCACTGGGGACCTTCTGCCATCTGTGATTCAGCAAGGTCTTCATCGGTCTCCAGAATCATGAGTCAATACACTTTGTTCATTATAAATTCCCCAGTCACCCCCTGGCAATGGGCAAAGAGACACCTTGGTGGTGGTGGTGTTCTTATATCAGTCAGCAGATGACACTGCTTTGTTGATCAAGCATCCTAGCTTGATGCCTGGTGTGGTGGTTTGAGTACACTTGGCCCAGGGAGTGGCATTATTAGGAGGTATGACCTTGTTGGAGGAAGTGCATCACTGTGAGTCTGCTACTACCTCAGCGGCATGGTGGGAGAGAATTGAGGTGACCTGTGCAAGGACAGCACAGGCCTTGGCCTTTCATAAAACAGTCATTCGTGATTTGCTTTAGTTTATTTACTCTATCATATCCTAAGTTATCAGGATGTACCAGAAGTTCTGTGTCTTCAGCCAAACTGCACGTCTCAAAACTCCTATAAGCCTTGGAAACCCATCCAACCCCCTTGTCGGATGGCATGTCTTAATTCTTGGAATACCAGAGCTAGAGCATCTCAGATGAATCCTAATGAGCACAACTCAAAGCACCCCCCCACCCCCCCAGCTGTCTTAGTTACTACTCTATTGCTGTGAAGAAACCCCATGACCAAGGTAACTTAGAAAGAATTTAATTTGAGGGCTTGTTTACAGTTTCAGGTGGTTAGTTTGTGATCACCATGGTGGGAAGCATCGTAGCAGGCAGGCATGGTGCTGGAGCTGTCATTGAGAGCTTACATCTTATCTGCAAGATGGAGGCAGAAGGAGAGAGACTGGGACTGATGGGGGGTTTTGAAACCTCAAAAGCCCATCCCAGTGACACACCTCCTACTGCAAGGCCACACCTCCTCCAGTAAGACCATATCTCCCAATCCTTCCCAAACAGTCTACCAACTGGGAACCAAGCACTCAAACATGAGCCTAGGGGGGGGCCATTCTCATTCAAATCATCACACCAGCTAGTGTAGAAGCTAGGGCAGGTAGATTGTGAGCTTGATGTCATGGGAGGAGAAGGAGGAGGAGGAGGAGGAGGAAGAAGAGGAGGAAGAGGGGAGGAGGAAGAAGAGGAAGAGGAAGAGGAGGAGGAGGAGGAAGAGGAGGAGGAGGAGGAGGAAGAAATGGAGGAGGAGGAGGAAGAAGAACACGAAAGGCAATAAAAACCAAAAAAATAAATATCACTGATGCCAAGTGTGGTGGTTTGAATATGCTTGGCCCAAGGAGTGGAAGTATTAGGTGGCGTGGCCTTGTTGGAGGAAGTGTACCACTTTGGGTGTGGGCTTTGAGACCCTTCTCCTAGCCATGTGGGAGTCAGTCTTCTCCTGTTTGCCTTTGGAACAAGATGTAGAACTCGAAGCTCCTCCAGTGCCATGCCTGCCTGGATGCTGCCATGCTTCTGGCTATGATGATAATGGACTGAACCTCAGAACCTGTAAGCCAGCCCCAATTAAATGTTGTCCTTTATAAGAGTTGCCATAGTCATGGTGTCTCTTCACAGCAATGGAAACCCAAACTAAGACACCAAGAGAGTGTAAAAAATATATGAGTTTTTCAACCCAGTTTGAGTATTCAATCCAGTAAGTGCTCTGTATCAACATTGCTCTGTAACTCACAGCCTTTGCAACAACAGCTTTGAGGACAGTGCTCAGTCTGGCAAGGACTCAGACCTACTCTAGATGCCATTCTGGCACATGTTCAGCCCAAGCCATGGTCAGAAAAGAAATCTACCTGATCTGAGGCTGAGAGGAAAGACAGAGACATCAGGCTCTGAGCTTTAGCTTTGTCTGTGGATATTCATCTCATTACAGTATCGTTATGTAGTAGGAAGACAGGTAAGATGTCCAAGCTCAGATACCCAGAAATATAAATGCCACCTTACAAATGTTACGTAACGAGTCCACCAAAATTCATGTAGAAATAGACTTCCTATCATGAGGTACAGAGAGGATGGAAACAATCCGGTGGTGGTATCTGAAGGTTCTTTGGAAAGCAGTTAAAGTTAATGAGGCCACAGGGGAGACCTTAATCTGACACACTGTGGCTTCATAAGAGGACAATGGATGTGAGTGGGATGCTTTGTCCCACCAACAGGAGGATTTCGCCACATACAGCCACCTGAGTCATGAGTCAAAAAGCATATTCCTTATAAATTAATCTGTGATATTTAGTTGGGGCATCTGAAAATAGACTGAGACACATACCAGGAGAAACTTTGCAAAGTTGACTAAATTAAGGATATTTCGGTAAGGGATTATCCTGTATTAGCCTGTATAATCCTGATGAGACCAATGTAATCATAGCAATCTTCCTATGAGGAAAGTGGGGACAGGAAAGATAAACGTGAGGCAAGAAGATCAGAGTCAGAGACACACAGTCCTTCCTCGCTGATATCAGAGACGAAGGGATGGGATCATGAGCCAAAAAATCCAGGAGACATGTGGAAATTGGAATAAGCAAAGAAAGAGATTTCCATTCCAGAGCCTCCAGACAGAGCTCAGTCTTACTGACAAGGTGAATCCCATAGCTGCTTATGATCACCAGAACTGTAAAATGATTATAAATGTACATTATTTAAGTCACTAAATTTGTAATAATTTGTTACCGCACTAAAAGGAATCTAACATAAAATATTACGTTTGCCTCTTATTACAGTAAATATAATTAACCAAGCAAGCAAATCTGAAATGAAATTCAAGAAGAATGCCATTTACTAGCTCACAGCTAAAAACAAACTAATAGCATATTTCAGTACAGAAGACAATGAGAGTTAATTTACAGCAAATTAATATATGTGTGTTGCAGATGAAGTATGTAAACAACAGGCTCGCTCTCATGTTAGGAGGTAGAAGGTGGTCAGACCTTTGCTCTTCCAAACCTATTCACTATGACAGTGAAAGCTAAAACTGAGGTTGACAAATCTGGGTACACAAATCTCTAATGGGGAACTGAAACCTCTAACATGACTTTATAATGCAGTAAGCATCTTCTCTTAGTGGACTGCTGAACAAAAGGGATATAATTGTTCCTTTAATCAACAAGAAGACCCCCGTTAAAAAGGCCCCCGTATGTATTAAAGTGTTTTAAAATCTTCTCTGTGATAACATACAGGGTTCTAGGGGCTGGAGAGATGGCTCAGAGGTTGCGAGTGCTATACTGCTCTTGCAGATGACCCCAATTAGGTTCCCAGTGCCTGTGCTATGAGGTCACAAACAACTCTGACTCTATTTCCTGGTGGACCCTTCACCTCAGGCTTGTGACAGCTCCTGGACTCATGTACACATGTCTACACAGAGACATGCTTACAAATGTAACATTAAATTAATAAAAATAAATATTAAGGAGCAGAGTTTAATGTCACTCAGGTGACATTATATGATTTTTTCATCTACCTGCATGTCCCTCTGGGTATTGGAGATGAGCAGAGAGTCTTTATTGTCTAAGGTTGTCCTTTGAGGCTTCCTAGAACATACAGCACCATCAGTGAGAGTGCGGGTATTGGCATTAGCTGTCCGCCTGGTCGGCCTGGTGATTGGAAGGCACCAGTTGGGACTATATTCTCAAAGGTAGTGAAAAAATAAGGCTGTTTTGGAGAGATTGGTAGATCATCACAAAGCCTAGGCATGACTTCAGGTTCCCACTGCTGCTGTTGCTGCTCCTGCTGTCCTGTGACTTTGTCTCAGGATCTAGTCTAAGCTGGCTTTAAACATGTGATAGTCCTGCTGGGATTGCCAGTAAACTAACACTCCTGTGTAAACAGCCTCCTAATGTAAGAAGGAGTTCATTTTGCTAACCTGAATTTTGGGTAGAATGTGTTTGCTGATGCCTGCTGAAGCACTTAGAGCTTCAGGGGAGCCCCTGTGTACATACATTGTAGTTCCAAACCTTTAAACTCATCACCTCAGAGGCCTTGGGAGAGTGATTGTATTTCCTGAGTTATATATGTCACAATTTAGGGAATATGTATGTATGAAAGTCCAGAAGTAAAGGGGAAATTGTACCAGGAAAACCTCCAAAGTCCTCCTCTGTCAAAGACCCACTGGCTGAGCCACACACTCGGAAAGATCGCCATCTAGTGGCAAATCCTGGGAGCTGAAAGTGCTTCACCTCCTACAAGTTCGTAAAAGGGACTTTTACTAACTTCCTTTCTGCTTGGTACCAAAGTTCGTTTAGGGCAGAAGTCTTCCAGGGCCTTTTACAGCCGTGAAGTAAAATTAGTTTTCCCTGTCTTCAATGGCTTGGGGGGGGGATGAATTTTGTGGCAAAATATCTAGACAAAGTTCAAATTTCAGTTACTGTAAATATAACTATCATACTCACTTGCTCACATATTTTCTATGGATGTATTCATAGCACGGTGGCCTACTATGTCCCTTGGAAAACATATAACCAGCAGGGCCAAAAGTGCTTGCTGCTGACCTTTTACAGAAGACGTTTGCCAGCCCCTGCTGAGTCTAATAATAGAATGCTCAGAGTGCTTGTCAATATTAAAGGCCAGGAGGAGCTCGTACACTCACAGGCTCATTCATTCGTTCCATAAGCAACGTGAGAGACCAACGAGAAAGTTTAGAGACTGGATTAAAGGTGTGCTAAATAATCAGGGGGATGGCACTGAAAATAAAGGGAAGGGCTAGAGAGATGGTTCAGAGGTTAAGAGCTCTGCACTGCGTTTGCAAAGGACCTGAGTTAGGTTCCCAGCACCTACATCAGACCACTTATAGCCAGATGTGTCTCCAAGGGATCTGATGCATCTGACCTCCTTGGACACACACACACTCACACACACACACACACTACACACACGATTAAGGGCAAATCTTTAGAAACACCACGTTTCTATTTATTTGCAAGTTTTTATTTAATACCGAATATTTTAAAAATAAAATAAATATTTTTAAAGGGTGGAGGGAAGAGAGAAAGTCACTCACATCAAGAGCCCATTATATGCTGTCTAATTACAGCACAGACCAAAACCTCATGTTCTCTCTTGTCCTGGTGTTATTAAAATAGTGTGGATTCGGTAATGGACTGCTTGCCTCTGTGTGAAGTCTGGTGATCCTTTTATGGAAGGAGTTTGCTAGGCAGTAGGGGAGTGGCAATTTTTGGAAAAGGAAGCAAATGTGGCATGTTGGGTTACACGGTAGTGTAGTATTAACCGGAATCAGAGCCTTGGACATGGTCCAGTGGGTAAAGGTGCTTACAATTCCAGCACTTGGGAGTCGGAGGTAGAACGATCCTGGTTTCCAGGCCAGCCTGCGTGTAAAGCACAGTCTTCAGCTTTAAAAACTAAAGACTCTAGAGGAGCTTTCTGGCTCACGCTAGTAACTTCAGCACTTGAGAGGCTGAGAGGTTTGTTAACGTTAGAGAGTAGTGGAGGTGAGTGGAAATGAAGGGAAGACAGACATCTCCTGAAGCAGTTCTGATCTTTAATCAGAACAGAAGGGCTGCGGTCTCTCAAGGAAGTGAGGCTATGCCCAAGTGGCACATATGGCAGCGGGAGGAGGGGGGGAGGGTTGTAGGACTGAGGGGGGGGGGGGGGAGCTTTGGGGTTGGAAGATTCCATTTGCAGGTCAGTTCCCATGCAGCTAGGAAGTGGTAGACGCTAGCGAGTTTGGTATGTAATCTCCTTATCAGAAGCTACAGCAGTCAGCAATCAACAGTCAACTCCTAGCTTCTCAGTCCACCTAAGGCTTTTGGGTAATTAACCCTTCAATCACTGGTTTGGGACCAGCCTGAGCTAAAGTGAGACCCTATTACACATGGGTTGTTGTGTAAAGGAGATTGCTGCCTAGCCCCAGAACCTGAGTTTGACCTCTGGGTTGCATAAGGTAAAAGGAACCCCACCCTCACTCCGCTCCACACGAAATAATGACCATGTAAAGAAAACTAAATACACTTTAGTAGTACCTGTGTGATGTTGTATCTATGTGATAGGATGATCTATGTGTATTATAATCATACCGTGTGTGTGCCTTGAGGAATACTATGTACGTACGTGTATAATCTGAGAGGAAATTTATGGACTATGCTAGCAGTGTACCATGAGCAGGGATTGTGCTTAATATTTAGTATTGATATAAGAGCACAAGAAAGAGAAAAGGCAGGTTGCGTTTCTTAGGTACTTCTGCCGGTGGATCCATACATTTCCAGACTCACTTTGGCTTTCTGGCTGAGCCTTGTCACTAGTTTTCTTTTCTGCAGTAGCAAGAAGGACGGACACCTAGATACTACCCCTCGGACAGAGCCGGTTAGTCCGAAATGGCGGGAAGGGGCGGAGCAAACATGGAGGGCGGGGCTAGAACTTTCCCTGCGCGCCAGGCCGCTCTGCTGCGCATGCGCGTCTGCGCGCCCCGCCGCCATGGCGCTGGCGCCGTCCAGTCAGCCGCGGGTGGTGGCGGCGACTTCCCCTCAGGAAGTCAGGTCTCCGCCTCCTCCCCCCACCCCACCTGCTCTGCGGCGGAGGCGGCGGCAGCGGTGTTCCTGCCTCTCCGCCACCTCCACCGCAGCCTCTGACCCCCGGCCGGCGTTGTTGGCGGGGAGGGGGACAGTAGTTGTAGACGCCCGCCCCTGCCTCAGAGAAGGTGAGTTCCCGCCCGGCGGCGGGGGCGGCCCGAGCTTCAGCCCTCAACTCCCGCGGCCTAGTGAAGGCCGAGCGCCCCGCCCCGCCTGCGAAATGGCCGACCAGCCGGGTGCGGCCGGCGGCCCTCGGAGCGCCTCTCTCCTCAGTACCCCTCAGCACCCGCTGCGCCATGGCCAAGGGACGCCACCGCCTGGCGAGGAAGCCGAGGTCCGAGGGGGCCAGGAGAAGAGGCGGCCACGCAGAGGGCGAGGGAAGTGGGGGTCAGTGAGGAAGCCCCGTCTTCAAGCGACCCTCGGAGAGAGCAGCCTCGGTTTGGTGAAGGAGCGTGGAGAGGAAACTTCACAGCAGGCCACTTAGGGACAGAAATTAGTTGGGAATTAGGAAGTTCTGGAAAAGGAGCGTGGGAGCTTCCAAGTTGAAAGTTTCCTCAAGGAGAGCTGAGGTGGAGGGGATCACCCCGAAGCTTTTCTAGGCTTCTGGAGAGACGAGTTAGAAAAAATTGTACAAACGTATCTGGACATAGTGATCCGAGTTTTAGTGTTTACTGACCAATGTGGGAGTGGCGAGAAACAAGATTTTATTCCATACCTACTGACTAGGAGGAGCAAAGCTGAGCTGTATTCTGAATTGTTCGGGGTGACTTGGGCCTTTTTAAAAAAAAGAATGGGTAAGGAGAGAAGGCCTGAAGTAGACGGGAGAGATGAAAAATTCTCAAGGGTTAGTCACTGCTTCTGCCGGCTGGGAACTGTGGAAGTAAGGCGCCTATCTCCCACAGAGACCAGGAAAGCACCTCCTTCATCCTAACTACATTTCAAAGAAACGCATTTATAGTCTATGAAAGACTGCTGAGTTGTGGGAAATAAGCTTAAAATGACGGGATAGCTAGAGCGTTTGTTGGGAGAGGTGCTGAGCGCCTTAAAACCCCAGCACTGGTGAGTCAAAGGTCATCCTGGTCTACATGAGAATTCCTAGTGAGACACTACCTCAGGAAAAAACGAAAACAAAAATGGAGGGGGAGGGGCAGAATTGTTAGCTTTTTAAGAGTGATCTCTACTATGGGTAGAACTTCTTAGACCCTGAGCATCACAAACAAGGAGGCCTGTCATCTGTTGAGGGCTAAAATAAACAGTAGACCTGATAGCCAGAGCTTTTCTTTAAAGGGGGGATGGGGTGTACCAGGGACTTGACTTTAGGCTACTAGGGGCCATGTTAAATTGAGGTTTAAGTCGCTTTTTATGGATGAAGGTATGGAGAGTTTTGACATTTTCACCAACACATTTACCAAAACACAAAAAGCTGTTGACTATCCCAGTAGAAAATGTGTGTGTTCTTATAGGTACTGCACACTTGAGACAGCCTGCACCTGTGAGATAAGTCTTTAGAGCAGTTTTGGAAATAATATCATGGCATTTGATTCCCCACTGCAGAATTCAGTGAAACACCAAAACCAGAAAACTATTTCAGTACTTCCGCCTTATTACTCCTCGTCTCCAGTGTGAAAGATAACGGGAGCCAGGGTATTACAGGGTAATCTAGATCCCGTTCTCTAGAGTACCTGTAAAGATAACACCAAAGTAACGTTTCTCATGGTATCTGTATTATATGTCCTTACACAGTTCACTTTTGGAGAAGTGGCGCAGCAGTAAAATAGTATCCTTAAAACATTTTTATGAACACTTCCAGTTAGTAAGAATGTTATAGAAATTCATTACAATCAAATAAGTGTCTTCAATCAGCCTAGAATATCCTGAGAAATTTTTTATCTGAGTGTATGTGTGTGTGTAAACGTCTATCACCAAGTATGCCTCGATAGCTTTTAGGTGTCAACATGCAATTCTTTTTAGTTCTATGGTCAGATCACAGGACAATTTAGAATCAGCTCTTCATGGAAAAACAAAACCAACCTTTCTGCCAGTTTCGACATCTACTTTTTTCAGTGATTCTAATATGTGCAAAAGACTAAGTAATAATCCATGTAGTAATAACTGCTGTACCACTTAAAGTGGTAAAAATGGGACTAGTGAGATGGGAGTCTTGATGACCCTGGGAAAGTCCCACACTTGGTCTTGGGTTGTGTCATCTACTGAATGAGGTAATTGGACTAGCCCAGTGGTTCTCAACCAAGATGTGTCTCAAGTTCCCCGTCTTCCATTCATTTGGAATGTCCAGAGACATTTTTGCTTGTAGCAAAAATTCCTGGACAGAGGAACATGGTAAACAAATGCTTTAGGTAATCTATTTGGTATAGGACAGAGATACCAGAACACTCTAAAGTGCACAAGACACCCCCCTCATATACAACATATGATTATCCTACTGACAATTATCCTACCGAGAACATCAGTATTGTCAAGTTTAGGAACCTTAAAATAACCAAACTTCTGGTGAGCTATGTAAATTAGATTTAAAGTTTTGGACTGATTTCTTAGCAGTCTGGTATTCCTTCCATGGTGTGACTGTGCTGGGACAGTAATCATAGAACATGGAAGTCTTTTAATGGTCATTTGAACATTTGGCAACATTCAAAAAATCTCTTGAGTTCAGATTAAAACCAGTAAGATTTAAAAAAACATACAGCAGTTTAAAGTTACCTGTTCACTGTTATGTGACCTTTGGAAAGTCTTCCCAACTTTCCTACCTTGCAAGTGTTGGGATTATAGAAATGTACCACCCTACCTGGTTTAGGACTCTGCATGTTTTATTTTCAATAGTTACAAAAGGTTGGGTGGAGCAAGGTGTGATGGCTCATACCTTTAATCCCAGTACTTGAGAGGCAGGGACAAACATCTCTGAGTTTTAGGCCAGCTTGGTCAACAAAGACTGCTCCCCCCATACCTGAAAACTGTTAGAGTGGGCATGTCACACATGCCTATAATTCCAGTTTTTAAAGGCTGAGGCAGGAGGCTCAGGAGTTCAAGGCTGGCCTGGGCTTCACGGTGAGACCCTGACTTGGGGGAAAAAAAAAAAAGCATCTCAGTAGTTATGAAAAGACTTATAATTTCCAGTTACGCTTGTAGACAGAACAAGACAATGTTTGGAAGTTGTGTGTGTGTGTGTGTGTGTGTATTTTAGGCTGTGTTAGAAAACCCCTCCAGAAGATAGAAAAGAATTCTCACCTTCAAAATAGGACAAGTAAAACAAGCAGGAAGCTGATGAATAGGATCACATGAGTCCAGGAGTTTGGGGGTAGCCTGAACACATCCTGTCCCAAGAAGAGTCAATATCATTGTGGTCAGTTTGTGTGCACTAATTTGAAATCAAGGGAGTTGTGAAACCTACATTATTTAACCCTTTTACCTTACTATAGCTAAACTACATATTTTTAAACAATTCAAAATAATTGTAAAACACTATATTCACATTCTTTCTAAACTTTCTGATTTAACAGTTCATTTGAAAACACATTTTTAAGTAGGAAAGCTACATACTGGTACTAAAATCAGACTTAGTTTGAAGATAACAGCTTAAATACAGACTTTTTTCATTTTTGTAAAAGTAAAAACTATAATGTACATACATGTAGCAAACCCTAAATCAGTGTATGTCTTTTTCAGCTATTTCCAATAAAATTTAGCTAACATAACATTGAGCTGTGAATCAAGACTCCCATGAATTAGCCGTGTAATACAGTATAAAGACTGAGTAATTATTTCAAAGATACATTCATTTAGAAACCCAAATGAAACAGAGAAGTGTCTGGTAAGTGAAAGATGTTTAAGACCTTGTTTCAAATTTGTATCTGGTGAGATTCACTGGGTTATACTGTAGGTTATGAATATGTCCACATACTGTAGGGAATTATATAAATTTTATGGCATTCTTCAGGGTGCTACACCTCCTAGATAATGGGCAGTGTTACTGTCTGTAATCCTTGGCCAGGGATAGCTTAAGGTAAAAATTAGTTTCTTCCAAGAAAATACATTTAGGGCTTTACTCAGATCTAGGTACCAACTTCTATCACCCTCATCCCTGGGAAAGGAAGTGAATGGATCATGAGGCAGTAAATTATTTTAGCTTGTATATATTGGCTTGTTGATGCTAAAATTGGAGTATACAATTCTACAGTATTTTTTAAAAATATACCATGGATGTTTGTTCATAACATCACATTTTCAGTTTATTTAAGTAGCTACATAGAAGGTGAACATTTTAACATACGTGCAGTCCTAGCACTCAGGAGGCAAAGACTGGATATTTACAAGTTTGAGGCTATTTTGTCCTACATAGTACCAGGTTAGCAAGGGCTAAGTGGTGAGACCATGTCTCAAAACAACAGAAATAACCTAAGAAATAAAGGTGGTAACATACACCTTTAATCCCTCGAAAGGCAGAAGCCATCCTGGTCTACATAGTTCCAGGACAGCTAGGGATACACAGAGAAACCCTGTCTTGAAAAACCAATACATAAATACCTGAGTATAATGTACAATATTGGTGCTAAATGGCATTTGTCTTCAGTCCACTTTATGTTGATATAATGGAAGGCCACACATTTAAAAGATTTCTTACAGTTCTAGAGGCTGGTGATTTTTCTTTTTAAGATGCCACCATCTGGTGAAGTTCACCTTCATGGAGGAAAGCAAGGGTGTGTGTGTGGAGAGATATCAAACTTGCAGCCATAAGTTCTCCTTTAACTGACATTAATCAAATCTTAAAGTGGTGACCTCATGGCTTCACCTAACGATTGTACTAACGATAAAGTTTCCAGCATTCCAACACTGGCTTTGAAGGATATGTTGTCAAACTGTAGCATTCTTGCTCATAAACTGATAAGCGTCTGTAAATAAATTTCAGCAGTTGGGTACCTTAGATTTAACTATAGACCATGTAAATATAGTGATTTGGGCAAGATTAATTATGAAGGGAGAAAAGATGGCCCAAGTCCTAAAAGTTAATATACAAGACGACTAACCTCGTGTTTGTATGATCTTACGTATTTAGTGAAATTTTTATGGTCACATTTTTACCATCTGGGAGAAGGTTGCTTGCTACAGGTAAAGTTGGTTTATGGTTCCTCCCCGTGATTCTCACAGAACATTAATAGTGTACAGTCATACTTAATTATCTGCAGGGATTAGGTCCAGACTCCCTATGTCTTGTAACAAAACCTACCGAAGTCTGACTCAGTGCAGCTATATGCAGCCTTGCCTTGCCTTGAGTACAGGGTGTTATGTAAATAGCTGTTGTACTGCACTGTTAGGGGTGACGAGGGAATAAGTCTCCTTACTCTACAGATAGGATTTTTTTTATCAATAGTAGGTTGAGTCCAAAAAAGTGGAACACAGAGATATGGAGGGTTTAACCAAGGTTTGAATCCATGCTCATAAAATTGATTGTATTTTTCAAAATTGTTCACTACCAAAAATGCCTAGGTTCAGTGTCTTAGTCCATATTTCAATATTATAACCCAGATCACTTCTATCATCAGTTCCCAGGTACCTTCTCATTTACAGTGATATTTTCTGGACCACAGAAAAATGCTAAGTTCAGGTGTGATGTCACGCATGTATAATTCCAGGAACTTATGAGGCTGAGGCAAGGAGGATTACAAATTTGAGGCTATATGGCCTGAAAGATGGCTACCTCTAAGTCTGAAGGCCTGAATTCAATCTCTGGGACCCAATGGTGGAAGGAGAAAGAACTGACTCTAGTTAGTTGTCTCGTGACTTCCACATGCCTCCTCTGGCATGTACACCAGATACATACACAATAAACAGATGAAACTTTTTAATTTTGAAAGATTACCATATTAACTATTGAACTTACTAGATGTTTTCATATTATAATGGGGTTTCTTATGAGCAAAAAGCTATAATTATAGCCTTGTAAGCAGTTGGAAAATTAAAATTTGAGATGGTGTTTGAAATGGTATTGCTAAATGAAGATTGAAAATACAACCTCCAGTATTTTGCCTTCCTTTATTTTCTCTGTAGATATCAGAAATGAATGCAGACAGGTTTTTATAAAAGGCATCTTTGGAGTGGTGCTGCTGTTTAAAAGATTTTATTTTTTTATTATGAGATAGGTTGAAAATAAGAGACTATCTTTTGCAAGCTTTGAAATATAGCAGATAAATTTCATCCATGCCATTTTAATTTTATATACTTTATTTACATTTCAAATGTTTCCCTCTTTCCAGATCTCCCCTTTGGAACCTCCCTATTCCCTCCCCCCTCCCCCTGCCTCTATGGGGGTATTCCCCCAACCACCCACCCACCCACTCTCCCTCCTTGGCATTCTCCTATATTGGAGCATCTAACACCCTCCCGCCAAAGGGCCTCTCCTCCCCCTGATGGCTAACAAGACCCTCTTCTGCCACATATGTGGCCAGCACCACATGTGTATTCTTTGGTTGGTGATCCAGTCTCCGGGAGCATCGAGGGGTTGACACTGTTGCTCCCTCCGTGGGGCTGCAAACTCCCTGAGCTCTTTCAGCCAGACAGTGGTGGCACACACCTTTAATCCCAGCACTTGGGAGACAGAGGCAGGCGGATTTCTGAGTTCCAGGCCAGCCTGGTCTACAGAGTGAGTTCCAGGAAAGCCAGGGCTATACAGAGAAACCCTGTCTCAAAAAAACTAAAAAAAAAAAGAAAGAAAGAAAGAATAAGCTGACATATTTGGGTAAGTAGGGTTTAAACTCAGGTCTTTCTAACTCTGAATTTCATTTCTGCGCCCCCCCCCACACACACACACTGAATTCACACAGCAACTTAAGTCCCTAGTAGTTTAGCCAACATGTTCATACAATAACTAAAAGAGAAATTCAAGAAACTGTAAATCTGTATCAAAAGGGTTTAGGGGTTTTGTTTTGGGTTTTTTTGGTTTTTGGTTTTTGGGGTTTTTTTTTGTTTTTTGCATCAGTGGTTTCCACAGCAGTAAAGGTGATATACCTTTACTTATACTGTCAAAGGTCTTACCTTTGACAGTCCTTTAAAGAGGCTTCGGTTCACTGTGAACTGTTTAGTGGTCTTGCCTCTAGATCATAGATGAATATACTGACCTGGATGAGTTGTGACTCAGCTAGACACAGGTGTGGGTAGGTAGGTAGATATTTCTGTACCTTAAGTCTGAGTTCCTGTCCAGTGTTAATATGGTATAGCTTCCATTCTGTATCTTGCCTGTATACTGGTATCATGGAGAGAGAGGGTAGATAGCCATTAATCACTACCATCTATACACAATCATCTTTTCTATTCTGGTCTCTTAATGTTCAGAGACCCGGAGAAACTTGATTTCTTTAGCTCTGCCATCTTGGATGCAAAAGTACTAAGTACATTTGTTTTAATGAAACATAAAAGTCAGTTGTACTGTTTAGATCTCAGCTAAGTAATTCCCACATACATACATGTAGTGTGTGTGTGTGTGTGTGTGTAGGTTTGTACCTGCCACAGCACTGAGTAGAGGTCAGGGGACAACTTGGAGTCAGTGGGGGGGGGGGGTTCATACCTGCCACGGCACTGAGTGTAGGTCAGGTGACAACTTGGAGTCAGTTCTCACCTTTCATGTTGGTCCCAGGGATCAGACACAGGTCACTGGACTTGACCATAGGTGCCCTTTACCACTAAACCATCTTTCCAGCCACGTCATCTAGTTTTATCCATTGGTAATCTTGTTTGAAACTACATCTTGGTTTATGTGTGGTTGAGATTCAAGTACTTTAATTATAGTTATTTCTTGGCTTCTGATTGAGAGGACTTGGATTCAGGTCTCAACTCAGCCATTAATCACTGGACAAGTCATTTTGAATCAATCACTCTTTCTTAAACCTACAGAAAGCCCTTTTTGCCATATTTGTGAGAATTAGGTAAAAGAAGACATCTGTGTTTATTCTAATTCTGTAGAAAAGTATCAGGTAATCAAAGTGTTATTTTGATATTTGAGTTGTGTTGAAATTTTTTAGTTAGCTTTTATAAGACAGTAAAGTAATACTCAATTTAGAAAGGTTAAAAAAATAAGTTCCAAGAAAATAAAAAAAGCATTCACAACTATTCACAAAGTGTTAATTTCTCTGTTTTCTCTGTATCAACATTTCAGTTATTACTATGTGGACAGTTTCAGACTCATTGAGAGATTATTTTCTGTTAGATCCTCTCTGACTAGGACTTTGGGGTAGAAAATGCAAAGCTATTAGCACATGTTCATAATGTGAATAGAAAGGACCCAAATATCTTTGTCTTTGCTCTGAATCACGGGCTCGCTTCCTCATGTTCTGTGGTGACTGAAATCCACCTATGGTATCATTCTAGCAACAGCAAAGTGATATTGTTTTGTAGCCTCACACATTTAAGCATAAGGGGTTTTTTCTTTTGTTTTTGTTTTACTTGAAGTTATTCATATGGCAATATTTTGCCTAATAATGTCCAGAAATGTATGTTTTGAAAGATTTTGTGTTTGTGCCTTCATATGTTCAATCTAAGATCTACAAATAAGAAAAAACATAATATTTGTCTAGGAGCTGGCTTATTTCACTTTATATGATGATCTCTAGTTTGCATTCATTTTCTAACAGACAACATAATTCCATCCTTTTTTTTTTAAGTGGCAGAATAAAATTCTGTTGTATAGTATATAATACTACATTTTCTTTATCCATCTATTGATGGATAACTTGATTCTGTAATCTAGCTAGTGAATAGCGTTATAATCAATGTGTATGTTCATTTGAGTGGTAAAGGTTTATACCCACAACTAGCAAAGCTGGGTTATACAGTAGTTCTATTTTCAGTTTGAGGAGCCTTCATACACATTTCCATAGTGTCTGGTCAAGTTTATATTCCTATTGGCAGTGCATAACTCCTACAACACCCAAAGCCCTTGATAGCATGTATTGTTTTCTTAATGTTAGACATTCTGACTGGGGTGAAACACTCATTATAGTTAGAGGGGTTTTTGATTAATATATTACAGACATGTGCTAGTATACCTGCCTTTACATGCATTTGGGGGATTTGAACTCTGTTCTTTGTGTGACAAACAGACCCAGTGACCCAACATCATAATTGGGGGTGGGGGGTACACGCCACGGTGTGAGCATGTGCAAGTTAGAATTCAATAGGAGTCAGTTCTCTCCTACCATGTGAGTTAATCAAACTCAGATCCTTATTACCTATCAGGGCATCTCACCATTGTGATAATGCATTTAAAATTTTTACTACATTATATTTTGATCATATTCCCTTCCCCAACTTCTCCCAGATCTTCCCTTCCCTAGCTACCCAATTTCATCCATGCTTGCTCTTGATCACACTCTCACTCTCCCCCCTCCCATGCTTGCGATCTCTCTCTCTCTCTCTCTCTCTCACACACACACACACACACACACAGCAAAAAAACATGATACCATGAACACACACACACTCTGTGTCTGTGTCTCTCCCTCTCCCCCCCCTCTTTTGTGTGTGTGTGTGTGTTGGCCAACTTCTCCTGGCATGGGACCTGCCCTGGAGTGTGGTTGATATGCTTAGTGACACTCAATTGGAGAAGACTAATTTTTCGTTTTCCAGCAGGTATCAGTTATACATAGCTTCTTGGTTAGGGATAAGGCTTTGTATCCACTTTACCTTTTTACTGCTAAGAACCTGTCTGGCTTGAACCTATGCAGATCTAGTGCATGCAGCCAGTCTGAATTCATATGCCCATCAGTCCTGCTATGTCTAGCAAACACTGTTTCCTTGGAATCATCCATCACTTCTGACTCTTACAATCTGTCTTCTCTTCTATATTGATTCCTGAGTTTAATGAAGGCATTCTATTTAGGACTGAGTTCTCAAAATTTTGTCACTCTCCACGCATTGTCCAGTTGTAGGTGTCTGTGTTGATTCTCTTCTACTATAAGAAGCAGTTTCTCTGAGGAGCAATGAACTGGTCTGCTAACCCAACCTACTGTGACCACTGTGGTGGTAGGGGGAGTCCTTAATTAGAGAGTGTTTCTGCAGATCATTAGGTATCACAAAGGAACAGAGATATACTAGAAGAAATGACTGAAATGGGCAAGTGGTAGAATAGAACAAGGTAGACCCTTGGTTGGCATCAGGAGGTCCCTAGAGGACGGAAGTGGACTGGAAAGAGGGGCTCCTGCAAGACTTAAGTAGGACTGAGAAACCAGAATGGAGAACAAGAAGGATAATCCATTCTTTAAAAACTTTTTTGGAGCAGGGCAGTGGTAGCACATGCCTTTAATCCCAGCACTTGGGAGGCAGAGGCAGGCAGATTTCTGAGTTCAAGGCCAGCCTGGTCTATAGAGTGAGTTCCAGGACAGCCAGGGCTATACAGAGAAACCCTGTCTCGAAAAACCAAAAAAAAAAAAACCCAAACTTTTTTGGGGGTGTTTAAAATTACATACTCACTGGGTATGGTGTCATACACCTTTAATCCCAGCATTTGGTGAGTTTGAAGCCAGCCTGGTCTACATAGTGAGTTCCAGGACAACTAGGGCTCTGTAGAGAGACCCTGTCTCAAAAACCAAAACAACATAAAGCTAAGTTTTAGTGTCTGGCAAGGTGGTTCAGTGGGTAAAGATGGTGCCTCTGGAGCCTAACAACTTGAGTTTGATCTAACATAGTAGATCCAGAACTAACATAGTAGAAGGAGAAAACTGATGCCTGCAAGCTGTCCTCTGACCTCTATACATGTATACACCCCTACATGCACAATAAATGTTTTTTAAAAGTTTTCGAATTGACAGCAAACAATAAAGATGAATTTTGTAGATTTGGTCTGTGCTGGTTGTGTAGGTATGAACTTTTAATCTTTGTGATAAAATTGTGCTTGGTTTCAGGTGAATGAGAGTTGAGTGTTAGACAAAAACAGATATAATCTCTACTCCATGGTTTAGCTCCCTGATTGTTGTAGTCTTCTTCACTTTGTGGAGCATTCATGCTGAAAAACCGAAGCAATTAACGGTTGAATATGATCAGATTTCACCATCAAGTTCTCAGCCTGATAACGGTAAGGTTTTACTCATGTGTACCATTTGAGATATTTAGGGACTGGGTTGTTTTACTTAGCATAATGTGTCTCCAAGATTCATCCACTTTATCCAGTTGTCAATGAACAGGTGCTAGGACTGTTTCCACTTTTTATAGATGTTTATTCCATTAGGTAGTTAGACCATCATTTGCTTTACCCATTTACCTATTGATTTATATTTGGTTTTTGGAGGGTTCATAATACTATGAACACCGATGTTTAAATCTTGTAAAGACATATATCCTTTGGGGTAAATTCCTCTGAGTGGTATGACAAATCATTATTCTATAGGTGTGTGTGTAACTTGATTAAGAAGCTGCCAAACTGTTTTCTGAGTGATTGTCCCTTTTACCATTCCTGCCAGAAAGGTCAGGGTTATAGTTGTTCCACCCCTCACCAAGCACTGTCAGTCTTCCAGTCATTCCAGTGGATGTGTAGTGATCCCTCACTGCGGTTTTAATTCACACTTCTATCTAATGATCTGCAGCATCTTTTCTTGTGTTTATTGACATGCTCGTTTGAAGTATCAAAATGGTATGTCTTTATTTCATCATGTTTATTGTGGCTGTCTTGATCAGAATTTTTATGCTTCTCAAATTATTATGAAATCTAGTTTTACTAATTTACTAAAGTAGGTTTCAGTTAGACCATTTTCTTTTTTTCAGAGTAATCACTGGCCATTCATGCCTCTGGAATGCTTTGTTGGATTGTACTTCTTAAAGGGAAGGAATATTCAGTTGTACATGGGGTTTTGCTGCTGTGTCCTAGTAAATAAATCCAAAAAAAAAAAAAAATGTATTTTGATGTAGGGGAAAGAAAGATAATCAGGAATTGCTGTTGCTCTTTTGAAACTTTTCTGTGTGAGTTCTTGTCTCTATTATGTCCATCTTTGCCGCCTACTCAGTTTCCACCTCATACTTCTCTTCTGGGAGAGAACAAACCAGAAGGCATTCTAGAATGCCTTTATAGCAGTCAAGTAACAGAGGGGAATCCAAGTGCTATGTAGATGCTGCAGAACTCCATTCTGTTCCTTCACCTTTTCTCATACCCTGTTCCTATTAGTAGCTCATCTTGTAGCTGAGTTTATAATTTCCAGCATTCCAAAATTTACAAACATCACATTCTTTCATTAGTAAGCCTTAGAGTACTGTAGTCAGGTAAGTGTGTACATTTATTTTATTTGAGTAAACAGGATTTTAAAGATTACATAATTGTGGTTCTGTTACTTGTCTTAGAAAACAATAATACAGGCAACTAAGTCATCACAGCTTTAAGATTATCTAACATTTAGATCAGGCCACTGCCACAGACGTGGTTCATATATCCCTGTTGCCATACATTTTTTATCTTAAGCCTTATGAGAACATCTCATGTTTCACTTCCTTTCTAGACTTTTTTTCTCCCAAGTTAGGATATTGAAGTTACTGTGAATGGTTTATAAGATATTTGATCATCGTGATACTTCTCTTTGACATAAGTTATCAAAATATTTAACAGTTAATGTAGGTTTTACTTTGGGTTTTCATTTGTTATTTTAACCTAAGAGTGAACAATTTTTCAGAACAAACAAATACAGTATTTTTTCTCCATTTTCTCTACAGATAATCCCTTTCTGTCAACCTAATGAAGCATTCAAACAAGCCATATGACTCTTTTCAAGATGAACTTGAAGATTATATTAAAGTACAGAAAGCCAGAGGCTTAGAGCCAAAGACTTGTTTCAGAAGGATGAGAGGGGAGTATTTGGAAAGCTGTGGGTACAGAGAAGAGTTTGATTCCAGGCCCAGGTATAGAATGTTTGATCAAAGACTCCCATCTGGAACCAACCATTCCTACCCAAGATCATGCAGTAGTTCACAGACAGAAGACCGGGTACCCCAGTGGTTACCAGCTCATGACAAGATAAGACTAAACTCTCTGAGCTACTGTCAATTTACCAGGGATAGCTTCTCAGAAAAACCAGTCCCCTTAAACCTTAGTCAGCAAGAATACAATTGTGGCTCATATAGTGTAGAATCTGTAGTTAACAAGCGCCTCTGCTCAGGACACAGTACCATCGACCCTCAAGTCAGTCATAGACAAATGCACCAGAAGAGGAAAAGACATCTAGAAGAGGGCAGAGAAAGGCAGGAAGAACGGCCCAAACATGAGAGGAAAAGGAGTTCTGAGGAAATGGATTTAAACAAACATAGGAGCATTGAAAGAAAGAAAACAAAGGCAGAAACAGAAACTGTACAGGATGGTACCGAAAAGCTTAAGAATCGAAAAGAGAAAAAAACCCGAGATGTATCATCTAAGAAAGAGGACCGTAAGCGTAGGAAGGAAAAAAAGGAACAAGGTGAAGAAAGGACAGAGGAGGAGATGCTTTGGGACCAGTCTATCCTTGGATTTTGAAGCTCCTTAGATCTCCTGAGGCTCAACTGAAATAACGGTCAAGAAGTTTGGTTTTATGTGCATTCATATTCATGTCACTTGCATATGTGGACAGAAGTTTAAACTTCTAACAGTGAACAAGAAGTATTTAGTGTGCTTGCTTTCCAACATGGAGATTACTTTTTCTATTTTCTAAAAGATTTATTAATTTTTCTTACATATGATAGAATTTCCCTTTAAGAGAGTGGCTTTGCTTTTATTGACCATATTGCTGTGGTAGTGGAATTATTTTCCCTTGGGAGATCATTTATTTAAAATTGAAGGATTTTAACTGACTTTTGTGGAATCTATTTCTTGGTTGGGTTTCTTTTAGTTTTGAGTCACATATTTTTATGCTCACTGGCTTTCTTTATGAAGCAATTTAGATTTCCTTTTTTAGATCTAACTTGAAATATATTTTCTGGGTTGGAAAGTGAAATAACATAATTTATCTTACATACAGTTTTAAAAGTTTCAGAGACTTCACACAAAATCAGTTTATATTCTGAAAATGTTTATAATAAAGTATTTTAACTTCTGGATGTTGCTTTGTGTCAGTGCTCTGTTATAGTGATTTTCTTCTGGAAAGGGAAAAGCAGTAACCACATTTTATATTAAAGGTTTTGAAGGTAGAACACACTAAAAGGTTGTAAAAATTCTTTACCTACTGTATCAGGCTCACATCTTATAATAAAAATCTATGACTCATGATAATTTTTCCAAATAATTGAAACAAAAAAGGAACTTACAAAACAAAAAGAAAATGCTATCATTCTTTCCTGACAATGCTGTAATTTCTTTAAAATGGCTCAAAGTCAACAGTGTCATGCAACTGAACATTAATTGACTCTAAATAAATCATGCAACTTCTTTAAATATTTTAATTAAAATCACAGATATTGAGCAAGAGAAGACTATAAATGTTGTGGTATTGATCATTTTGAGGCCACTGTGGCTAGCACAATTTTTTAAAAAGTTTAGGACAGAAGCCTTTCTCCTAAACTGTCCCCTGTTCTCCAACTTCATTCAAGTTGAATGGTAGAAGCTAAGCCTTATGCATGGCTGGGACAGCCTCCACTACAAAGAAACTACTTAACCAAAATAGCAGAGGTGGAAAAAGCCTGGTCAAAAGTTAGGAAGATGTCTTAAGTATGTTAAAAAAAAAAAAACAAAAACAACCTAATCCAAAGAACAAGGTGGGAGATAGTATTATCCTTTATGCATCTGCAAATGAGAAGAATCGGAGCAATGAAGAGGACAAGAAGAGGTCTGGGAAATCAAAAGAGGAGAAGCCTAAATACCATGGAGAAATGCAAAAATGTACAAAGCAATTGGCAATTTAGTTCCTTGCTCTCCAAGCCAGGGAGGGGAGAACTGAGGACTACAAGTGTATAAGGTAGGCCAGAGAGTGCCAGCCACTCACATCAGAACATAGTCCTAACTGCAGGAGAAAAAAACCAAAATAAACAAGCAAAAAAAACCCGTGTTTCTTAGCAGCTTTAAGTCCATCAGTAGGATTAGCCTGAAACTGTCCCCCAGACAACCAGCTTTGGAGAAGAAAGCCATGTCCCAGCAAAAGCTCAGAGTACTATGCACAGTCTTCAGAAGTACCCATCAGAAGTACCTCATCATTGAGGACTGACTGCTCTGAGGATCAGAAAATAATGAACAATCACAAATCATGGTCCCTGCAGAGGACCTTGCTGCCCTGACTGTGGGAGAAGGTCCCTGAGGACAAATAAAGATAAGAAGGAATGTCACTAATCCAATGGGGAATACTGGTTTTGGGGAGGAGGTGAATAAGGGACATGTCTGTCAATGTTCCCTTTGTGACAAGAATCAAGACTGGTCACATGGTTTTACATGGGGGGGGGGGGAGTGGGAGGAGGGAGCAGAGGGAGCCTAGGTCTGAGAGCACAAGACCAGAATTGGCAAAGGGCTTGGCTCCCATCAACTCCCCTCCATCAAAGAAGTTGGTTTGATTACTTCCTCCACTCTGAGGCATTCCAGGTATACACAACATTTGTGTAATGCCACAGACTGAAGGCTACTGGAATGAGTGCCTTGTCTACTACACCAATAAACACTGTATACCAATAAACACTGTTTTGGACAGTGAGACAACAACTGCCTTCACAGTGTCTCCAGGTATACAAAGTTTTCAGAAGTAAATATAGATGTTTTGGGCACAGTAATTGCCTCATTTTACCTGGAGAGAAATACAGGGCAGGTTATAGATTGCTGCAGTTTAGTCTTACTTGGACTTGAGAGAATCTTTCAACTTAAAAGAGTAGAGAACACAGGGGCTGGAGAGAGTTAAACAGTTAAGAGCATTTGTTGCTCTTGCAAAGGACCTGGGTTTGATTTCCAATCATGGCAATTCACAACAGTCTGTAACTCTAGGCTCAGGGGATCCAATGCCCTCTTCTGACCCCTGCTGGTACCAGGAATACATACAGACAAAACATTCATTTACAAAATAATGAGAAGACAAAGCCTGCAGCCCTTGACACAGCTCCAAACAATCATAACCTGAGGGTCCACACCAGACTATCTTTAGCATCAATATGCAAAATGGTGTGGACACATAAACCTATCAGAATCTTCACTGGTTGCTTTTATATTTTCTCACCCTACACACAAAAGATAGATGATTGATAGATAGATGATAGAAAATTAAAAAAAAAAAAAAAAAAACCAGAAGAGAATAAAGGGTCTCAGGTAGTCCAGGTTGCCTAAAGATGACCTTAAACACTTGATATTCTGCCTTCACTTCCCAAGTGCTAGACTTGCAGGAATGCTTCACCATGCCCAACTGATCATATGTCTTTATCAGGTATTGGTAGGTTTAGTATTGGTTTTATAAAATTAATTTGAGGGGAGTTTCATAAAATAGTTGGAGAAGCATTCATAGTGATTTTTCAAAGGCCTGGTAAAATTTAATAGTGAATATATCCCAAGCTTGCTTTGTTAGGAGGCAAAATTATGTCTCTGTAGGATTATACCTACCAAAACATAAGTGATACAAAAAACTATGGCACGCACCTTTGATTCCCAGCACAGTCTTAGATTTTTGTGATTTCCAGGCCAGCCTGGTCTATAAGTTCTGGGACACTCAGGGATATGTAGAGAAACCCTATCTAAGAAAAGAAAGTAAGCTATAAAGTGGTATTGCTGATAAATATAAATGCAAAAATTTTTTAAATGGTTACAAATTAAATTCAATAGCATACTTAAATGTACACCATGATTAACTTGGTTTTGTTTAGAAGTGCAAGGATGGTTCAATATACATAAATTAACATAATACAGCAATTAAATAGAATCAATGATAAAGAAAAAATTATATAATTGAGCATGATGGAGCTAACCCAAAGACTTGAGAGGTAGAGGCAGATTATCAGAGGACTCTAAAGTTTGTCTCTTTCTGGAGAATGGTTCTAGGGTGAGTCAGTGGATGATAGAAGACCAAGGGGCTAGGCAGGCAGAGTCAGTGGATGATAGAAGACCAAGGGGCTAGGCAGGCAGAGTCAGTGGATGATAGAAGACCAAGGGGCTAGGCAGGCAGAGTCAGTGGATGATAGAAGACCAAGGGGCTAGGCAGGCGTTAGAGTACACATAATGATGTCACCTGGGAAATGAAGGCAAGAGGATCAGGAGGTCAATGCCAGCTTTGAGTATATAGTAAATTCAAAGCCAGCCTGGGCTACAATGAGACATCTCAAATAAGTAGCAAGTAGTTGTTAAGTGCATGCTTATAATCTCAATACTTGGGAGTCTAAGGCAGGAGGACTATGAGTTCTAGTCAAACCTAGGATACACAGCAAGAACATATCTTAAGAACAGCATTCAAAAATAAGTCCTTCTAAAATTCATCAATAATGAGAACAAAAAAGGACATTAATTCTATTCAAAATATCCTTTAAAATATAAATTCTAAAGAGAGTAAAACTTGTAAAATAGAGTTGATAAGATGGCCTTGCCAGTAAAGGACTTGTCACTATGCCTGACAACCTGTATTTGATCCCCTGAACCCATAAGGTAGAATGAAAGAACCAATTTCTGTAAGTTGTTCTCTGACCTTCACATATACACTATAGGGGACACACACACACACACACATGGAGATATAAAAATAAATTTTAATAAAAACAATGAAACACTATCTTAGGGTTTTACTAATGTGAACAGATACCATGGCCAGGGCAACTCTTATAAAGGCAACATTTAATTGGGGCTAGCTTATAGATTCAGGGGTTTATTCCATTATCATCAAGGTAGGAGCATAGCAGCATCCAGGCAAGGATGGTGCAAGAGGAGCTCTGGCATCTCTAACATCTTAGGGTATCCAAGGAAACTTCAATGCTACAACTTCTTATTCCAATATCTGGAATCCACACATGATCATCTGAGCTCCTTCAAAGGTCTTGGGTCACTTCTCCAGCTCTGCCATCTGTAGCACTCTAGACTCTGGTTGACTCTACTGCTGTTGCTGTTCTTGGTGGTTGTCACATGGTACTGGCATCTCCAGTTGGCTTCCAGGGCTCTTCTGCTGCAGCTATGCTTCATCAATAGCCTCTCATAGGCTCCCTTCATGGTGCCAAGCCTCAACTTTGCATGACTCCTTCAGTCCTGGACCATCAATTGCAACTGAGGCTGTAGCACTATGCCAAGACTCAGCTGCTCTCTATGATCCCTTCAAGCCTTCCAAACCAGTACTACCTGGGTGATTGTTTCACATTACCAAGCCCAGCTGAAGCAGAGGGTACAACCTTAGCTATTTCTGGAACACACTCTCAGAAAACACTTCCCAGAAGATTTCACTTCAGGGATCCTGGTCTCTTCTTAATCACCACTAATTTCTTAGCTCCAGCTAATCAGCATCAATTGTCCCAGTAGTCCCTTCTATTCTTGACTCTAAAGCCAGAGCCACATGACCAAAGCTGCTGAGCTCTGCTGCTTGCTGGAGCTGGAACATGACTCCCTTGTTCTATTACATTATTACCAGCTTTTTGTTTTCCAACTCCCTCACTGCCTAAGCTTGGCTGTCCTGGAACTTGCTCTGTAGATTGACCTTGAACTCAGATCTGCATAGCTGTGTCTCCTAAATGCTGGGATTAAAGGCATGTACCACCACCCCTGGACTTAAGACTTTGTATAAGGCTGGGTTTGAATTCAGAGATCTGCTTGCCTCTGTCTTCTGAGATTAAAGACCTGTACTACCATGCCTGGATCTAAGCTTTTCAAGGCCACTATTCCTCAAGATCTAGATCAAAAGCATGTGTAATCCCACGTCAAGATCTGGGTAAAAAGCCTGTGTCTTCCAGCCTCACAATCTGGATCTAGGAGTGCCCTCCATTTCTATAATGTAGTTCATTCCAGATGTAGTTAAGCTGGCAACCAGGAATAGCGACCACAGTGACCCTTGCGTATATTCTCCGACTTCCACAAGTGCACTGTATCTGTGAACTCCCATTCACACACAAATAAACATAACACACTTTAAATTTTATCTTTAATTTCTGAAATTTTCTCATAATAGAAGTCGGAAAAGTCACATACCCAAATTAACCAGGCACAAACACTACAAACTCAATAAACTCCTACACAACTGGAGTAGCCATTTGGAACAGAAGCTTTGTAGGTTCAAAATAGAATTTACACTTTTACTATCAAATATATTTTTATATACTTATCCTCCATCAAAAACAACAAAAAGATCACAGCAGAGTTGATTACCTGAATCAGTATTGTTTTTTTTCTTCAAAGAAACCAAAAGAGCAGGGCAGTGGTGGCGCACG
>JADRCH010008211.1:0-31323 GCA_019843965.1 Rhynchomys soricoides
TGATGGTGATGGTGGTGATGGTGGTGATGGTGATGGTGGTGATGGTGATGGTGGTGATGGTGATGATGGTGATGATGGTGATGGTGGTGATGGTGATGGTGGTGATGGTGATGATGGTGATGGTGGTGATGGTGATTGTGATGATGGTGATGGTGATGATGGTGATGATGGTGATGGTGATGATGGTAATGATGGTGATGGTGGTGGTGGTGATGGTGGTGATGGTGGTGATGGTGATGGTGGTGACAGACAACCAGAGAGAGGGAGGGAGAGAGAGAGAGAGAGAGAGAGAGAGAGAGAGATCTCTCCTTGCCAAAGGCCATGTCACTATTCAGAATAAATCCATTTATCTTCTTATTTTACTTGATACACATTGAGTTAATTTGCTGAACACGAAAAATTAACAAAGACAATGGCAATAGGTACTAAATAAAAATAAAGAATCATGAGACTGGGAAGATGGATCAGCCAGTGAAGTACTTAGAAGAAAGAGGACCTCAGTGCACACGCCAAGTACCCACAGAAACGAATCCCAGCGCTGGGGAGGCAGGGACAGGAGGGGCACCAGGGCTTCCTAGAAATCAGTCTAGCTGAGTAGGTGAGTTCCATGTACATTGAAAAATTTTGTCTCAAAAATAGTATACAGAGGAACTGGAGAGATGACTCCGCAGTTAAGAGCCCAGGCTGCTCTTCCAATCTCAGTTCCCAGCACTCACAGGGCAGCTCACAACTGTCTGTAACTCCAGGATCTGACACCTCACACAGACACACACGCAGGCAGAACACCAATGCACAGAAAAGGGAAAGCAAAAAATAACAACTAAAGCCTCTGGCCTCCAACCCCCACAGATCCGTGCGCACTCCATGAATGCATATGCAGAAACACAAGAAATAAAAATTAAACAAACAAGAAAGATGCTTGAAACATAGGTATCGCTATTGAAAGGAACACAATAAGAGCTGCCAAAGTGCTTGCCCAACAGAGTATGAAGACTTGAGTTCGAATCCCAGGCCCCACATGAAGTTAGATGCCATTGCACACATCTGTAAATTTAGCATCTCATAGGAGATGAAGACAGGAGAGTCCTCAGATGCTCCTAGGCCTCTCAACCTGCCAACAAAAGACTCTGGTGACCCTTCAATCCCAGAATTCTGGGAGGTAAAGGAAGGCTGATCTGTGAGTCCAAGGCCAGCCTGGTCTACAGAGTCAGTTGCAGGATAGCCAGGGCTACACAGAGAAACCCTGTCTTGGAACAACAACAACAACGATGACAACCCCTGCCTCAGACAAGGTATGAGGTGAGGGTCAAACCCTGAGGTTTTCTGCTGAGCTCCCCATGCTAGCAATGGCACTCCCTGCTCACACTCACACATGACATGCACACAGACTCAAAGGTAAACACAAATGTTCAAATTATTAAATGAGAGAAAAAAGTCTTCTAGTAAAAGCTCCGGTGTGTAGTAAAATGAATAATGACCCAGAAGGAAGGGCCCAACATGCTAAGAATAAAAATTCTCTACGGAGAGCCAGGCGTGTTGGTGCACACCTTTAACCAGAGTTAAGTAGGGGTAGCAGAGTTGGTGGATCTCCGTGAACTCTAAGACAGCTGGGGCTCCATAGTGTGGTGGTCTTAGAAAAAGAAGAGAATGTTTTACTGGAAACCTCCGCTCAACTCCAGAGTCTTGAGATAGAATCTGGCTAAACTGACTCTGGAGACTTCAAGGTACATGATGGGTGGTGGCAGAACCAAGAGCCACTGCCATCTGGGTGTGGCTGTGTTTTTATATTTTTAATTCTAAATCCGACTTCATACCTGTACACACACACACACAGCCCTCTGAAATGATTAGTGTCACTTGAGTTCCTGATTACTCCTTGGATGGTAAGGAGCTGTTCTCCCTGGCTCACTGCCTTTGTCCTGAAGGTCTCTGTAGGTGTAGTCTGGAGGGAGGAGAATTTAAATGCAGTCTGCCCTATCTTTGAAAAGCAGCACCCACCCCCCACGACAGCTGATCCTGCAGCTACTCACCCTGAAGCTTATCAGAGGCTATCTTAATTCTAGCCACACAAACACCAGATGGGTCACTCCAACTGCGGCTCAGAAAATGCTGTCATTCCAACATAACCACTATGTAGCAGGTGGGGGAGAGGGTTAAATAAGGACTGAGTACTATTCTAAAAATCTGATAGTTCCACGTAGACAGGGTTGTAGGGACATGAGAACAGACCCCTGCAAAGCTGAAAACAGCAAGCCCCTTTCTAGTCGCACGTGTACTTGTGGACACGGGAACACATTTTAATTGTAGGAACGTTTGATTTTATTGGAATTAGGAAACCATCAAATGTCTTTTAATTGGAAAATCAGTAGAATGTACATATATTTATAGGGTGGAATATTTACAGCTGTAAAAATTGATATCCCATGTAGTTTATAAATAACTATGGAAAGCTCTGTGCATCATTAAAGTCAATTGATCTTTGAGGATTTGAGATGTGTCAGGACCGGCAAGATGACTGAGCAGGTAAAGGTGTCTGCCCCCAAGGCTGAGGGTCTGAGTTCAATCCTAGGAGGGAGAGAATTGACTCCAGAAAGTTCTTTTCTAACCTCCACATGTACGTGATGGCACGTGCACACCTACACACAGGAACACACACACACACACACACACCATTTTAATGTAATAAAAACAAATGAAGTGCCTGTAGATAGACTCATTGTTCTCACAAAGATAGAATCAGACCCCCTGTTTAAGGAAAAAAGCAAACTCTAACCTGACCCTTGAAGCATGATATCATTTCTATAATACTGACAAAGACAAACTGTGGCTACCTACCCAGCCTGCCTAGTGCAAATAAATGTATGAACTAATACAAGAATGTTCTGGGAAATTTTGATTTAAAATAAAGTACAAGTTACCCCTAAGGTAGACACTGGGCAAGACTCTAATATTTGGAATATTAGAGTGAATGGACTTGTGTATTACTTATAGTTAGAACTAATTTCTTAAATTTTCACACATACTTTATATTCTAATGGTTTGTTCAGGCTTTTAGCCTCATTTGCATATCCAAAGGAACTAAAATGAGGGGTTTCTTTTTTCCCGTAAGAAAATGTTTCCTGCTGCACCATACCCACCCTTCCACAGCCAGCATGGCTTCTCTGCTAAGTTCTCTGTGATTAGAAAAAGTGTCTAAAGGCCCTGCTCAGCTTTGGACTCTGATAGGGATCATAGACAATTAGAGACGACTCCTTACAGAAAAGAGCTGCCAGCGAATAGCTATCAGAAGTGCAATTTGAAGAACCAGCAAGATGGTTCCATTGGCAAAGGTACTATCTACCCAATAAGGCCGTCTACCTGAGCTCAGTCCCCGGAACCTGCAGGGTGGAAGAAGAGAACTGACCCCGGAAAGCTATCCTCTGGCCTCTCTACATGCACTGGGGCAAGTGTATGTTACACACAGGGGCATGTGTGTGTTCTGCACGCGCGTGCGTGCACACACACACACAAATAAACGTAATAATTTTTTAATGAAAAATTAAGGAGCCCAAGAGCTTCATTCCTTTCCCTGATGATTGGAGCCAGCATTTGAGAGCTTGGCTCCCTGCTTGCCATACCTGTCAAAAACCACTGCAGAATAAGCCCTCTCAGCAAAGATGACATCCGCAGCCCAGAACTCCTTTGTGGCCTTCAGACCTCTGCCTTTGCCCTCGGAAGTGAAGACCTCCACATTCTCCATGCTGCCTATTGTCATCTCAGAGTCTGTCAGGCCCTCGAGGTGGCTTGCTCACACTGAGCCAAGCCTCTTGTCCTTGCTGCTATTTAGCTCCCTCCCAAAGAGCAGGACTATAAATGGACTAGCCACCTCCCCTCCCAACTCCTCTCCAGAGCTGGGCCCTCCCTTCCCCCTCCACCACTGTGTCTGGAGGGGAAAGGCAAGTGAAGAGTGACCTTACAAAGAAAAGACACCAAGACAGAAAATGACCACAGGCTAGTGTGGTCCTGACATGGAGCCTGACAGGTTTTGAAAACCCCTTTACAGACACTCCCTGCATGTGCTATGTTCTGAACTACAGTCGTATTCAGCTTGAGTTGAAATCAAGAGCACTTGGTCGGTAGGATATTTTTAGCCTCCAGGTGCCACTGACAATCAAAAGGAGACAACTGGTGTGGACAGAGAAAAGAGCCAAAGTAATAATGGCTGCTCTGGGACCCTTCAGCTGTCAGATGCAGACTTTCTCAAGTGAGATGAGCCCCTTGCCCCATCCCCACCCCAGTGTCTCCTCATGACAAGAAATAAATAGCAGAAGCTAAAATGAGCCTTTTGCCATATATGTAGCAGAACTCTTAGGACTCAAGGGACATCTCTTCTCTCCAGTGTCACCTCTGTCTCTCACAGAAGCCACTCCATAGCATGGAAGTCAGAGGTTCTCAGCATCACTGTTGATGCAAGAGAGCTGGATAACAGAGTAGGCAGACTTTGAAAATAACAGCACCGGCCGGGCAATAGTGGTGCACACCTTTAATCCCAGCACTTGGGAGGCAGAGGCAGGCGGGTTTCTGAGTTCGAGGCCAGCCTGGTCTACAGAGTGAGTTCCTGGACAGCCAGGGCTACACAGAGAAATCCTGTCTCCAAAAAACAAAAAAAAAAAAAACAAAAAAAAAACAAAAAAAAAAAAAAAAGAAAGAGAGAGAGAGAGAAAGAGAGAGAGAAACAGCACCCATCACCAAGACCTTTCTACCAAACTCCCTCAAGCATGTGTCTGCTGCCAGGAAAAGTATCAAGTTACTCTGTCCTTCCTCTCACCCAGGAGGGACGACATTAGAGGCATGATTCTAAAATCCGGGTGAACTTAGCACCACTCCTTGGCCAGCTGGCCACTCTCACTAAGATTGAGGGAAGGACCCTTGCAGATTCTGCACTGTGGCTTAGCTTCTGTGCGGTATCTTTAGTTTCTGGGTAAGTTTAGATTCTGAATTGTTCTGGTTTGAGTGTGACCCTCACAGTTCAAGTGTCAGAAAGCACAACTGAATGGGGGAGAAAAAGAAATAAAAGGAGGTGCACGTGACTACTCTCAAAGTGTGGGGGAGATTTTATTGCAGGTATAACGGAGAAAACCAGCAGAGTAGAGTCCAGGCTGACTGTGGCCTGAAGACTAAACTGAAAAAAGAGAGAGGAAAGGAGAACAAGAGAGAGGCTCCTGACTGAGAGGTGGCCTGAGCCTCGAGGCCAAGAGATCTGTATAGCCCAAATGCCTGGGATATGTAGGGATGAGGCTGGGGAAGGGAAGTTGAAGCCCAGCCCTGGGAGGGAAAGACTTAGGATGGGGAAAAAATAGGCTGAAAGGAGCTAGAGGTTCTGAGTGAGACTTGTCCTGGGTTTAAGACCTAACACTAACCAGTGCTGCATTCAGGAGAGTCAGAACATCTAAGATGATTGGTTCCTTAGATCTGCGCTCTGGCCAATGAATGAGTCCATTATCAGGAGAATGGATTCCTGCTAAAAAGGATGAGTTTGCCTCTCCCCTACCACATATTCTGTCCACTGGGGACCTTCTGCCATCTGTGATTCAGCAAGGTCTTCATCGGTCTCCAGAATCATGAGTCAATACACTTTGTTCATTATAAATTCCCCAGTCACCCCCTGGCAATGGGCAAAGAGACACCTTGGTGGTGGTGGTGTTCTTATATCAGTCAGCAGATGACACTGCTTTGTTGATCAAGCATCCTAGCTTGATGCCTGGTGTGGTGGTTTGAGTACACTTGGCCCAGGGAGTGGCATTATTAGGAGGTATGACCTTGTTGGAGGAAGTGCATCACTGTGAGTCTGCTACTACCTCAGCGGCATGGTGGGAGAGAATTGAGGTGACCTGTGCAAGGACAGCACAGGCCTTGGCCTTTCATAAAACAGTCATTCGTGATTTGCTTTAGTTTATTTACTCTATCATATCCTAAGTTATCAGGATGTACCAGAAGTTCTGTGTCTTCAGCCAAACTGCACGTCTCAAAACTCCTATAAGCCTTGGAAACCCATCCAACCCCCTTGTCGGATGGCATGTCTTAATTCTTGGAATACCAGAGCTAGAGCATCTCAGATGAATCCTAATGAGCACAACTCAAAGCACCCCCCCACCCCCCAGCTGTCTTAGTTACTACTCTATTGCTGTGAAGAAACCCCATGACCAAGGTAACTTAGAAAGAATTTAATTTGAGGGCTTGTTTACAGTTTCAGGTGGTTAGTTTGTGATCACCATGGTGGGAAGCATCGTAGCAGGCAGGCATGGTGCTGGAGCTGTCATTGAGAGCTTACATCTTATCTGCAAGATGGAGGCAGAAGGAGAGAGACTGGGACTGATGGGGGGTTTTGAAACCTCAAAAGCCCATCCCAGTGACACACCTCCTACTGCAAGGCCACACCTCCTCCAGTAAGACCATATCTCCCAATCCTTCCCAAACAGTCTACCAACTGGGAACCAAGCACTCAAACATGAGCCTAGGGGGGCCATTCTCATTCAAATCATCACACCAGCTAGTGTAGAAGCTAGGGCAGGTAGATTGTGAGCTTGATGTCATGGGAGGAGAAGGAGGAGGAGGAGGAGGAGGAAGAAGAGGAGGAAGAGGGGAGGAGGAAGAAGAGGAAGAGGAAGAGGAGGAGGAGGAGGAAGAGGAGGAGGAGGAGGAGGAAGAAATGGAGGAGGAGGAGGAAGAAGAACACGAAAGGCAATAAAAACCAAAAAAATAAATATCACTGATGCCAAGTGTGGTGGTTTGAATATGCTTGGCCCAAGGAGTGGAAGTATTAGGTGGCGTGGCCTTGTTGGAGGAAGTGTACCACTTTGGGTGTGGGCTTTGAGACCCTTCTCCTAGCCATGTGGGAGTCAGTCTTCTCCTGTTTGCCTTTGGAACAAGATGTAGAACTCGAAGCTCCTCCAGTGCCATGCCTGCCTGGATGCTGCCATGCTTCTGGCTATGATGATAATGGACTGAACCTCAGAACCTGTAAGCCAGCCCCAATTAAATGTTGTCCTTTATAAGAGTTGCCATAGTCATGGTGTCTCTTCACAGCAATGGAAACCCAAACTAAGACACCAAGAGAGTGTAAAAAATATATGAGTTTTTCAACCCAGTTTGAGTATTCAATCCAGTAAGTGCTCTGTATCAACATTGCTCTGTAACTCACAGCCTTTGCAACAACAGCTTTGAGGACAGTGCTCAGTCTGGCAAGGACTCAGACCTACTCTAGATGCCATTCTGGCACATGTTCAGCCCAAGCCATGGTCAGAAAAGAAATCTACCTGATCTGAGGCTGAGAGGAAAGACAGAGACATCAGGCTCTGAGCTTTAGCTTTGTCTGTGGATATTCATCTCATTACAGTATCGTTATGTAGTAGGAAGACAGGTAAGATGTCCAAGCTCAGATACCCAGAAATATAAATGCCACCTTACAAATGTTACGTAACGAGTCCACCAAAATTCATGTAGAAATAGACTTCCTATCATGAGGTACAGAGAGGATGGAAACAATCCGGTGGTGGTATCTGAAGGTTCTTTGGAAAGCAGTTAAAGTTAATGAGGCCACAGGGGAGACCTTAATCTGACACACTGTGGCTTCATAAGAGGACAATGGATGTGAGTGGGATGCTTTGTCCCACCAACAGGAGGATTTCGCCACATACAGCCACCTGAGTCATGAGTCAAAAAGCATATTCCTTATAAATTAATCTGTGATATTTAGTTGGGGCATCTGAAAATAGACTGAGACACATACCAGGAGAAACTTTGCAAAGTTGACTAAATTAAGGATATTTCGGTAAGGGATTATCCTGTATTAGCCTGTATAATCCTGATGAGACCAATGTAATCATAGCAATCTTCCTATGAGGAAAGTGGGGACAGGAAAGATAAACGTGAGGCAAGAAGATCAGAGTCAGAGACACACAGTCCTTCCTCGCTGATATCAGAGACGAAGGGATGGGATCATGAGCCAAAAAATCCAGGAGACATGTGGAAATTGGAATAAGCAAAGAAAGAGATTTCCATTCCAGAGCCTCCAGACAGAGCTCAGTCTTACTGACAAGGTGAATCCCATAGCTGCTTATGATCACCAGAACTGTAAAATGATTATAAATGTACATTATTTAAGTCACTAAATTTGTAATAATTTGTTACCGCACTAAAAGGAATCTAACATAAAATATTACGTTTGCCTCTTATTACAGTAAATATAATTAACCAAGCAAGCAAATCTGAAATGAAATTCAAGAAGAATGCCATTTACTAGCTCACAGCTAAAAACAAACTAATAGCATATTTCAGTACAGAAGACAATGAGAGTTAATTTACAGCAAATTAATATATGTGTGTTGCAGATGAAGTATGTAAACAACAGGCTCGCTCTCATGTTAGGAGGTAGAAGGTGGTCAGACCTTTGCTCTTCCAAACCTATTCACTATGACAGTGAAAGCTAAAACTGAGGTTGACAAATCTGGGTACACAAATCTCTAATGGGGAACTGAAACCTCTAACATGACTTTATAATGCAGTAAGCATCTTCTCTTAGTGGACTGCTGAACAAAAGGGATATAATTGTTCCTTTAATCAACAAGAAGACCCCCGTTAAAAAGGCCCCCGTATGTATTAAAGTGTTTTAAAATCTTCTCTGTGATAACATACAGGGTTCTAGGGGCTGGAGAGATGGCTCAGAGGTTGCGAGTGCTATACTGCTCTTGCAGATGACCCCAATTAGGTTCCCAGTGCCTGTGCTATGAGGTCACAAACAACTCTGACTCTATTTCCTGGTGGACCCTTCACCTCAGGCTTGTGACAGCTCCTGGACTCATGTACACATGTCTACACAGAGACATGCTTACAAATGTAACATTAAATTAATAAAAATAAATATTAAGGAGCAGAGTTTAATGTCACTCAGGTGACATTATATGATTTTTTCATCTACCTGCATGTCCCTCTGGGTATTGGAGATGAGCAGAGAGTCTTTATTGTCTAAGGTTGTCCTTTGAGGCTTCCTAGAACATACAGCACCATCAGTGAGAGTGCGGGTATTGGCATTAGCTGTCCGCCTGGTCGGCCTGGTGATTGGAAGGCACCAGTTGGGACTATATTCTCAAAGGTAGTGAAAAAATAAGGCTGTTTTGGAGAGATTGGTAGATCATCACAAAGCCTAGGCATGACTTCAGGTTCCCACTGCTGCTGTTGCTGCTCCTGCTGTCCTGTGACTTTGTCTCAGGATCTAGTCTAAGCTGGCTTTAAACATGTGATAGTCCTGCTGGGATTGCCAGTAAACTAACACTCCTGTGTAAACAGCCTCCTAATGTAAGAAGGAGTTCATTTTGCTAACCTGAATTTTGGGTAGAATGTGTTTGCTGATGCCTGCTGAAGCACTTAGAGCTTCAGGGGAGCCCCTGTGTACATACATTGTAGTTCCAAACCTTTAAACTCATCACCTCAGAGGCCTTGGGAGAGTGATTGTATTTCCTGAGTTATATATGTCACAATTTAGGGAATATGTATGTATGAAAGTCCAGAAGTAAAGGGGAAATTGTACCAGGAAAACCTCCAAAGTCCTCCTCTGTCAAAGACCCACTGGCTGAGCCACACACTCGGAAAGATCGCCATCTAGTGGCAAATCCTGGGAGCTGAAAGTGCTTCACCTCCTACAAGTTCGTAAAAGGGACTTTTACTAACTTCCTTTCTGCTTGGTACCAAAGTTCGTTTAGGGCAGAAGTCTTCCAGGGCCTTTTACAGCCGTGAAGTAAAATTAGTTTTCCCTGTCTTCAATGGCTTGGGGGGGGATGAATTTTGTGGCAAAATATCTAGACAAAGTTCAAATTTCAGTTACTGTAAATATAACTATCATACTCACTTGCTCACATATTTTCTATGGATGTATTCATAGCACGGTGGCCTACTATGTCCCTTGGAAAACATATAACCAGCAGGGCCAAAAGTGCTTGCTGCTGACCTTTTACAGAAGACGTTTGCCAGCCCCTGCTGAGTCTAATAATAGAATGCTCAGAGTGCTTGTCAATATTAAAGGCCAGGAGGAGCTCGTACACTCACAGGCTCATTCATTCGTTCCATAAGCAACGTGAGAGACCAACGAGAAAGTTTAGAGACTGGATTAAAGGTGTGCTAAATAATCAGGGGGATGGCACTGAAAATAAAGGGAAGGGCTAGAGAGATGGTTCAGAGGTTAAGAGCTCTGCACTGCGTTTGCAAAGGACCTGAGTTAGGTTCCCAGCACCTACATCAGACCACTTATAGCCAGATGTGTCTCCAAGGGATCTGATGCATCTGACCTCCTTGGACACACACACACTCACACACACACACACACTACACACACGATTAAGGGCAAATCTTTAGAAACACCACGTTTCTATTTATTTGCAAGTTTTTATTTAATACCGAATATTTTAAAAATAAAATAAATATTTTTAAAGGGTGGAGGGAAGAGAGAAAGTCACTCACATCAAGAGCCCATTATATGCTGTCTAATTACAGCACAGACCAAAACCTCATGTTCTCTCTTGTCCTGGTGTTATTAAAATAGTGTGGATTCGGTAATGGACTGCTTGCCTCTGTGTGAAGTCTGGTGATCCTTTTATGGAAGGAGTTTGCTAGGCAGTAGGGGAGTGGCAATTTTTGGAAAAGGAAGCAAATGTGGCATGTTGGGTTACACGGTAGTGTAGTATTAACCGGAATCAGAGCCTTGGACATGGTCCAGTGGGTAAAGGTGCTTACAATTCCAGCACTTGGGAGTCGGAGGTAGAACGATCCTGGTTTCCAGGCCAGCCTGCGTGTAAAGCACAGTCTTCAGCTTTAAAAACTAAAGACTCTAGAGGAGCTTTCTGGCTCACGCTAGTAACTTCAGCACTTGAGAGGCTGAGAGGTTTGTTAACGTTAGAGAGTAGTGGAGGTGAGTGGAAATGAAGGGAAGACAGACATCTCCTGAAGCAGTTCTGATCTTTAATCAGAACAGAAGGGCTGCGGTCTCTCAAGGAAGTGAGGCTATGCCCAAGTGGCACATATGGCAGCGGGAGGAGGGGGGGAGGGTTGTAGGACTGAAGTGGGGGCGGGGGAGCTTTGGGGTTGGAAGATTCCATTTGCAGGTCAGTTCCCATGCAGCTAGGAAGTGGTAGACGCTAGCGAGTTTGGTATGTAATCTCCTTATCAGAAGCTACAGCAGTCAGCAATCAACAGTCAACTCCTAGCTTCTCAGTCCACCTAAGGCTTTTGGGTAATTAACCCTTCAATCACTGGTTTGGGACCAGCCTGAGCTAAAGTGAGACCCTATTACACATGGGTTGTTGTGTAAAGGAGATTGCTGCCTAGCCCCAGAACCTGAGTTTGACCTCTGGGTTGCATAAGGTAAAAGGAACCCCACCCTCACTCCGCTCCACACGAAATAATGACCATGTAAAGAAAACTAAATACACTTTAGTAGTACCTGTGTGATGTTGTATCTATGTGATAGGATGATCTATGTGTATTATAATCATACCGTGTGTGTGCCTTGAGGAATACTATGTACGTACGTGTATAATCTGAGAGGAAATTTATGGACTATGCTAGCAGTGTACCATGAGCAGGGATTGTGCTTAATATTTAGTATTGATATAAGAGCACAAGAAAGAGAAAAGGCAGGTTGCGTTTCTTAGGTACTTCTGCCGGTGGATCCATACATTTCCAGACTCACTTTGGCTTTCTGGCTGAGCCTTGTCACTAGTTTTCTTTTCTGCAGTAGCAAGAAGGACGGACACCTAGATACTACCCCTCGGACAGAGCCGGTTAGTCCGAAATGGCGGGAAGGGGCGGAGCAAACATGGAGGGCGGGGCTAGAACTTTCCCTGCGCGCCAGGCCGCTCTGCTGCGCATGCGCGTCTGCGCGCCCCGCCGCCATGGCGCTGGCGCCGTCCAGTCAGCCGCGGGTGGTGGCGGCGACTTCCCCTCAGGAAGTCAGGTCTCCGCCTCCTCCCCCCACCCCACCTGCTCTGCGGCGGAGGCGGCGGCAGCGGTGTTCCTGCCTCTCCGCCACCTCCACCGCAGCCTCTGACCCCCGGCCGGCGTTGTTGGCGGGGAGGGGGACAGTAGTTGTAGACGCCCGCCCCTGCCTCAGAGAAGGTGAGTTCCCGCCCGGCGGCGGGGGCGGCCCGAGCTTCAGCCCTCAACTCCCGCGGCCTAGTGAAGGCCGAGCGCCCCGCCCCGCCTGCGAAATGGCCGACCAGCCGGGTGCGGCCGGCGGCCCTCGGAGCGCCTCTCTCCTCAGTACCCCTCAGCACCCGCTGCGCCATGGCCAAGGGACGCCACCGCCTGGCGAGGAAGCCGAGGTCCGAGGGGGCCAGGAGAAGAGGCGGCCACGCAGAGGGCGAGGGAAGTGGGGGTCAGTGAGGAAGCCCCGTCTTCAAGCGACCCTCGGAGAGAGCAGCCTCGGTTTGGTGAAGGAGCGTGGAGAGGAAACTTCACAGCAGGCCACTTAGGGACAGAAATTAGTTGGGAATTAGGAAGTTCTGGAAAAGGAGCGTGGGAGCTTCCAAGTTGAAAGTTTCCTCAAGGAGAGCTGAGGTGGAGGGGATCACCCCGAAGCTTTTCTAGGCTTCTGGAGAGACGAGTTAGAAAAAATTGTACAAACGTATCTGGACATAGTGATCCGAGTTTTAGTGTTTACTGACCAATGTGGGAGTGGCGAGAAACAAGATTTTATTCCATACCTACTGACTAGGAGGAGCAAAGCTGAGCTGTATTCTGAATTGTTCGGGGTGACTTGGGCCTTTTTAAAAAAAAGAATGGGTAAGGAGAGAAGGCCTGAAGTAGACGGGAGAGATGAAAAATTCTCAAGGGTTAGTCACTGCTTCTGCCGGCTGGGAACTGTGGAAGTAAGGCGCCTATCTCCCACAGAGACCAGGAAAGCACCTCCTTCATCCTAACTACATTTCAAAGAAACGCATTTATAGTCTATGAAAGACTGCTGAGTTGTGGGAAATAAGCTTAAAATGACGGGATAGCTAGAGCGTTTGTTGGGAGAGGTGCTGAGCGCCTTAAAACCCCAGCACTGGTGAGTCAAAGGTCATCCTGGTCTACATGAGAATTCCTAGTGAGACACTACCTCAGGAAAAAACGAAAACAAAAATGGAGGGGGAGGGGCAGAATTGTTAGCTTTTTAAGAGTGATCTCTACTATGGGTAGAACTTCTTAGACCCTGAGCATCACAAACAAGGAGGCCTGTCATCTGTTGAGGGCTAAAATAAACAGTAGACCTGATAGCCAGAGCTTTTCTTTAAAGGGGGGATGGGGTGTACCAGGGACTTGACTTTAGGCTACTAGGGGCCATGTTAAATTGAGGTTTAAGTCGCTTTTTATGGATGAAGGTATGGAGAGTTTTGACATTTTCACCAACACATTTACCAAAACACAAAAAGCTGTTGACTATCCCAGTAGAAAATGTGTGTGTTCTTATAGGTACTGCACACTTGAGACAGCCTGCACCTGTGAGATAAGTCTTTAGAGCAGTTTTGGAAATAATATCATGGCATTTGATTCCCCACTGCAGAATTCAGTGAAACACCAAAACCAGAAAACTATTTCAGTACTTCCGCCTTATTACTCCTCGTCTCCAGTGTGAAAGATAACGGGAGCCAGGGTATTACAGGGTAATCTAGATCCCGTTCTCTAGAGTACCTGTAAAGATAACACCAAAGTAACGTTTCTCATGGTATCTGTATTATATGTCCTTACACAGTTCACTTTTGGAGAAGTGGCGCAGCAGTAAAATAGTATCCTTAAAACATTTTTATGAACACTTCCAGTTAGTAAGAATGTTATAGAAATTCATTACAATCAAATAAGTGTCTTCAATCAGCCTAGAATATCCTGAGAAATTTTTTATCTGAGTGTATGTGTGTGTGTAAACGTCTATCACCAAGTATGCCTCGATAGCTTTTAGGTGTCAACATGCAATTCTTTTTAGTTCTATGGTCAGATCACAGGACAATTTAGAATCAGCTCTTCATGGAAAAACAAAACCAACCTTTCTGCCAGTTTCGACATCTACTTTTTTCAGTGATTCTAATATGTGCAAAAGACTAAGTAATAATCCATGTAGTAATAACTGCTGTACCACTTAAAGTGGTAAAAATGGGACTAGTGAGATGGGAGTCTTGATGACCCTGGGAAAGTCCCACACTTGGTCTTGGGTTGTGTCATCTACTGAATGAGGTAATTGGACTAGCCCAGTGGTTCTCAACCAAGATGTGTCTCAAGTTCCCCGTCTTCCATTCATTTGGAATGTCCAGAGACATTTTTGCTTGTAGCAAAAATTCCTGGACAGAGGAACATGGTAAACAAATGCTTTAGGTAATCTATTTGGTATAGGACAGAGATACCAGAACACTCTAAAGTGCACAAGACACCCCCCTCATATACAACATATGATTATCCTACTGACAATTATCCTACCGAGAACATCAGTATTGTCAAGTTTAGGAACCTTAAAATAACCAAACTTCTGGTGAGCTATGTAAATTAGATTTAAAGTTTTGGACTGATTTCTTAGCAGTCTGGTATTCCTTCCATGGTGTGACTGTGCTGGGACAGTAATCATAGAACATGGAAGTCTTTTAATGGTCATTTGAACATTTGGCAACATTCAAAAAATCTCTTGAGTTCAGATTAAAACCAGTAAGATTTAAAAAAACATACAGCAGTTTAAAGTTACCTGTTCACTGTTATGTGACCTTTGGAAAGTCTTCCCAACTTTCCTACCTTGCAAGTGTTGGGATTATAGAAATGTACCACCCTACCTGGTTTAGGACTCTGCATGTTTTATTTTCAATAGTTACAAAAGGTTGGGTGGAGCAAGGTGTGATGGCTCATACCTTTAATCCCAGTACTTGAGAGGCAGGGACAAACATCTCTGAGTTTTAGGCCAGCTTGGTCAACAAAGACTGCTCCCCCCATACCTGAAAACTGTTAGAGTGGGCATGTCACACATGCCTATAATTCCAGTTTTTAAAGGCTGAGGCAGGAGGCTCAGGAGTTCAAGGCTGGCCTGGGCTTCACGGTGAGACCCTGACTTGGGGGAAAAAAAAAAAAAGCATCTCAGTAGTTATGAAAAGACTTATAATTTCCAGTTACGCTTGTAGACAGAACAAGACAATGTTTGGAAGTTGTGTGTGTGTGTGTGTGTGTGTATTTTAGGCTGTGTTAGAAAACCCCTCCAGAAGATAGAAAAGAATTCTCACCTTCAAAATAGGACAAGTAAAACAAGCAGGAAGCTGATGAATAGGATCACATGAGTCCAGGAGTTTGGGGGTAGCCTGAACACATCCTGTCCCAAGAAGAGTCAATATCATTGTGGTCAGTTTGTGTGCACTAATTTGAAATCAAGGGAGTTGTGAAACCTACATTATTTAACCCTTTTACCTTACTATAGCTAAACTACATATTTTTAAACAATTCAAAATAATTGTAAAACACTATATTCACATTCTTTCTAAACTTTCTGATTTAACAGTTCATTTGAAAACACATTTTTAAGTAGGAAAGCTACATACTGGTACTAAAATCAGACTTAGTTTGAAGATAACAGCTTAAATACAGACTTTTTTCATTTTTGTAAAAGTAAAAACTATAATGTACATACATGTAGCAAACCCTAAATCAGTGTATGTCTTTTTCAGCTATTTCCAATAAAATTTAGCTAACATAACATTGAGCTGTGAATCAAGACTCCCATGAATTAGCCGTGTAATACAGTATAAAGACTGAGTAATTATTTCAAAGATACATTCATTTAGAAACCCAAATGAAACAGAGAAGTGTCTGGTAAGTGAAAGATGTTTAAGACCTTGTTTCAAATTTGTATCTGGTGAGATTCACTGGGTTATACTGTAGGTTATGAATATGTCCACATACTGTAGGGAATTATATAAATTTTATGGCATTCTTCAGGGTGCTACACCTCCTAGATAATGGGCAGTGTTACTGTCTGTAATCCTTGGCCAGGGATAGCTTAAGGTAAAAATTAGTTTCTTCCAAGAAAATACATTTAGGGCTTTACTCAGATCTAGGTACCAACTTCTATCACCCTCATCCCTGGGAAAGGAAGTGAATGGATCATGAGGCAGTAAATTATTTTAGCTTGTATATATTGGCTTGTTGATGCTAAAATTGGAGTATACAATTCTACAGTATTTTTTAAAAATATACCATGGATGTTTGTTCATAACATCACATTTTCAGTTTATTTAAGTAGCTACATAGAAGGTGAACATTTTAACATACGTGCAGTCCTAGCACTCAGGAGGCAAAGACTGGATATTTACAAGTTTGAGGCTATTTTGTCCTACATAGTACCAGGTTAGCAAGGGCTAAGTGGTGAGACCATGTCTCAAAACAACAGAAATAACCTAAGAAATAAAGGTGGTAACATACACCTTTAATCCCTCGAAAGGCAGAAGCCATCCTGGTCTACATAGTTCCAGGACAGCTAGGGATACACAGAGAAACCCTGTCTTGAAAAACCAATACATAAATACCTGAGTATAATGTACAATATTGGTGCTAAATGGCATTTGTCTTCAGTCCACTTTATGTTGATATAATGGAAGGCCACACATTTAAAAGATTTCTTACAGTTCTAGAGGCTGGTGATTTTTCTTTTTAAGATGCCACCATCTGGTGAAGTTCACCTTCATGGAGGAAAGCAAGGGTGTGTGTGTGGAGAGATATCAAACTTGCAGCCATAAGTTCTCCTTTAACTGACATTAATCAAATCTTAAAGTGGTGACCTCATGGCTTCACCTAACGATTGTACTAACGATAAAGTTTCCAGCATTCCAACACTGGCTTTGAAGGATATGTTGTCAAACTGTAGCATTCTTGCTCATAAACTGATAAGCGTCTGTAAATAAATTTCAGCAGTTGGGTACCTTAGATTTAACTATAGACCATGTAAATATAGTGATTTGGGCAAGATTAATTATGAAGGGAGAAAAGATGGCCCAAGTCCTAAAAGTTAATATACAAGACGACTAACCTCGTGTTTGTATGATCTTACGTATTTAGTGAAATTTTTATGGTCACATTTTTACCATCTGGGAGAAGGTTGCTTGCTACAGGTAAAGTTGGTTTATGGTTCCTCCCCGTGATTCTCACAGAACATTAATAGTGTACAGTCATACTTAATTATCTGCAGGGATTAGGTCCAGACTCCCTATGTCTTGTAACAAAACCTACCGAAGTCTGACTCAGTGCAGCTATATGCAGCCTTGCCTTGCCTTGAGTACAGGGTGTTATGTAAATAGCTGTTGTACTGCACTGTTAGGGGTGACGAGGGAATAAGTCTCCTTACTCTACAGATAGGATTTTTTTTATCAATAGTAGGTTGAGTCCAAAAAAGTGGAACACAGAGATATGGAGGGTTTAACCAAGGTTTGAATCCATGCTCATAAAATTGATTGTATTTTTCAAAATTGTTCACTACCAAAAATGCCTAGGTTCAGTGTCTTAGTCCATATTTCAATATTATAACCCAGATCACTTCTATCATCAGTTCCCAGGTACCTTCTCATTTACAGTGATATTTTCTGGACCACAGAAAAATGCTAAGTTCAGGTGTGATGTCACGCATGTATAATTCCAGGAACTTATGAGGCTGAGGCAAGGAGGATTACAAATTTGAGGCTATATGGCCTGAAAGATGGCTACCTCTAAGTCTGAAGGCCTGAATTCAATCTCTGGGACCCAATGGTGGAAGGAGAAAGAACTGACTCTAGTTAGTTGTCTCGTGACTTCCACATGCCTCCTCTGGCATGTACACCAGATACATACACAATAAACAGATGAAACTTTTTAATTTTGAAAGATTACCATATTAACTATTGAACTTACTAGATGTTTTCATATTATAATGGGGTTTCTTATGAGCAAAAAGCTATAATTATAGCCTTGTAAGCAGTTGGAAAATTAAAATTTGAGATGGTGTTTGAAATGGTATTGCTAAATGAAGATTGAAAATACAACCTCCAGTATTTTGCCTTCCTTTATTTTCTCTGTAGATATCAGAAATGAATGCAGACAGGTTTTTATAAAAGGCATCTTTGGAGTGGTGCTGCTGTTTAAAAGATTTTATTTTTTTATTATGAGATAGGTTGAAAATAAGAGACTATCTTTTGCAAGCTTTGAAATATAGCAGATAAATTTCATCCATGCCATTTTAATTTTATATACTTTATTTACATTTCAAATGTTTCCCTCTTTCCAGATCTCCCCTTTGGAACCTCCCTATTCCCTCCCCCCTCCCCCTGCCTCTATGGGGGTATTCCCCCAACCACCCACCCACCCACTCTCCCTCCTTGGCATTCTCCTATATTGGAGCATCTAACACCCTCCCGCCAAAGGGCCTCTCCTCCCCCTGATGGCTAACAAGACCCTCTTCTGCCACATATGTGGCCAGCACCACATGTGTATTCTTTGGTTGGTGATCCAGTCTCCGGGAGCATCGAGGGGTTGACACTGTTGCTCCCTCCGTGGGGCTGCAAACTCCCTGAGCTCTTTCAGCCAGACAGTGGTGGCACACACCTTTAATCCCAGCACTTGGGAGACAGAGGCAGGCGGATTTCTGAGTTCCAGGCCAGCCTGGTCTACAGAGTGAGTTCCAGGAAAGCCAGGGCTATACAGAGAAACCCTGTCTCAAAAAAACTAAAAAAAAAAAGAAAGAAAGAAAGAATAAGCTGACATATTTGGGTAAGTAGGGTTTAAACTCAGGTCTTTCTAACTCTGAATTTCATTTCTGCGCCCCCCCCACACACACACACTGAATTCACACAGCAACTTAAGTCCCTAGTAGTTTAGCCAACATGTTCATACAATAACTAAAAGAGAAATTCAAGAAACTGTAAATCTGTATCAAAAGGGTTTAGGGGTTTTGTTTTGGGTTTTTTTGGTTTTTGGTTTTTGGGGTTTTTTTTTGTTTTTTGCATCAGTGGTTTCCACAGCAGTAAAGGTGATATACCTTTACTTATACTGTCAAAGGTCTTACCTTTGACAGTCCTTTAAAGAGGCTTCGGTTCACTGTGAACTGTTTAGTGGTCTTGCCTCTAGATCATAGATGAATATACTGACCTGGATGAGTTGTGACTCAGCTAGACACAGGTGTGGGTAGGTAGGTAGATATTTCTGTACCTTAAGTCTGAGTTCCTGTCCAGTGTTAATATGGTATAGCTTCCATTCTGTATCTTGCCTGTATACTGGTATCATGGAGAGAGAGGGTAGATAGCCATTAATCACTACCATCTATACACAATCATCTTTTCTATTCTGGTCTCTTAATGTTCAGAGACCCGGAGAAACTTGATTTCTTTAGCTCTGCCATCTTGGATGCAAAAGTACTAAGTACATTTGTTTTAATGAAACATAAAAGTCAGTTGTACTGTTTAGATCTCAGCTAAGTAATTCCCACATACATACATGTAGTGTGTGTGTGTGTGTGTGTGTAGGTTTGTACCTGCCACAGCACTGAGTAGAGGTCAGGGGACAACTTGGAGTCAGTGGGGGGGGGGGGGTTCATACCTGCCACGGCACTGAGTGTAGGTCAGGTGACAACTTGGAGTCAGTTCTCACCTTTCATGTTGGTCCCAGGGATCAGACACAGGTCACTGGACTTGACCATAGGTGCCCTTTACCACTAAACCATCTTTCCAGCCACGTCATCTAGTTTTATCCATTGGTAATCTTGTTTGAAACTACATCTTGGTTTATGTGTGGTTGAGATTCAAGTACTTTAATTATAGTTATTTCTTGGCTTCTGATTGAGAGGACTTGGATTCAGGTCTCAACTCAGCCATTAATCACTGGACAAGTCATTTTGAATCAATCACTCTTTCTTAAACCTACAGAAAGCCCTTTTTGCCATATTTGTGAGAATTAGGTAAAAGAAGACATCTGTGTTTATTCTAATTCTGTAGAAAAGTATCAGGTAATCAAAGTGTTATTTTGATATTTGAGTTGTGTTGAAATTTTTTAGTTAGCTTTTATAAGACAGTAAAGTAATACTCAATTTAGAAAGGTTAAAAAAATAAGTTCCAAGAAAATAAAAAAAGCATTCACAACTATTCACAAAGTGTTAATTTCTCTGTTTTCTCTGTATCAACATTTCAGTTATTACTATGTGGACAGTTTCAGACTCATTGAGAGATTATTTTCTGTTAGATCCTCTCTGACTAGGACTTTGGGGTAGAAAATGCAAAGCTATTAGCACATGTTCATAATGTGAATAGAAAGGACCCAAATATCTTTGTCTTTGCTCTGAATCACGGGCTCGCTTCCTCATGTTCTGTGGTGACTGAAATCCACCTATGGTATCATTCTAGCAACAGCAAAGTGATATTGTTTTGTAGCCTCACACATTTAAGCATAAGGGGTTTTTTCTTTTGTTTTTGTTTTACTTGAAGTTATTCATATGGCAATATTTTGCCTAATAATGTCCAGAAATGTATGTTTTGAAAGATTTTGTGTTTGTGCCTTCATATGTTCAATCTAAGATCTACAAATAAGAAAAAACATAATATTTGTCTAGGAGCTGGCTTATTTCACTTTATATGATGATCTCTAGTTTGCATTCATTTTCTAACAGACAACATAATTCCATCCTTTTTTTTTTAAGTGGCAGAATAAAATTCTGTTGTATAGTATATAATACTACATTTTCTTTATCCATCTATTGATGGATAACTTGATTCTGTAATCTAGCTAGTGAATAGCGTTATAATCAATGTGTATGTTCATTTGAGTGGTAAAGGTTTATACCCACAACTAGCAAAGCTGGGTTATACAGTAGTTCTATTTTCAGTTTGAGGAGCCTTCATACACATTTCCATAGTGTCTGGTCAAGTTTATATTCCTATTGGCAGTGCATAACTCCTACAACACCCAAAGCCCTTGATAGCATGTATTGTTTTCTTAATGTTAGACATTCTGACTGGGGTGAAACACTCATTATAGTTAGAGGGGTTTTTGATTAATATATTACAGACATGTGCTAGTATACCTGCCTTTACATGCATTTGGGGGATTTGAACTCTGTTCTTTGTGTGACAAACAGACCCAGTGACCCAACATCATAATTGGGGGTGGGGGGTACACGCCACGGTGTGAGCATGTGCAAGTTAGAATTCAATAGGAGTCAGTTCTCTCCTACCATGTGAGTTAATCAAACTCAGATCCTTATTACCTATCAGGGCATCTCACCATTGTGATAATGCATTTAAAATTTTTACTACATTATATTTTGATCATATTCCCTTCCCCAACTTCTCCCAGATCTTCCCTTCCCTAGCTACCCAATTTCATCCATGCTTGCTCTTGATCACACTCTCACTCTCCCCCCTCCCATGCTTGCGATCTCTCTCTCTCTCTCTCTCTCTCTCACACACACACACACACACACACAGCAAAAAAACATGATACCATGAACACACACACACTCTGTGTCTGTGTCTCTCCCTCTCCCCCCCCTCTTTTGTGTGTGTGTGTGTGTTGGCCAACTTCTCCTGGCATGGGACCTGCCCTGGAGTGTGGTTGATATGCTTAGTGACACTCAATTGGAGAAGACTAATTTTTCGTTTTCCAGCAGGTATCAGTTATACATAGCTTCTTGGTTAGGGATAAGGCTTTGTATCCACTTTACCTTTTTACTGCTAAGAACCTGTCTGGCTTGAACCTATGCAGATCTAGTGCATGCAGCCAGTCTGAATTCATATGCCCATCAGTCCTGCTATGTCTAGCAAACACTGTTTCCTTGGAATCATCCATCACTTCTGACTCTTACAATCTGTCTTCTCTTCTATATTGATTCCTGAGTTTAATGAAGGCATTCTATTTAGGACTGAGTTCTCAAAATTTTGTCACTCTCCACGCATTGTCCAGTTGTAGGTGTCTGTGTTGATTCTCTTCTACTATAAGAAGCAGTTTCTCTGAGGAGCAATGAACTGGTCTGCTAACCCAACCTACTGTGACCACTGTGGTGGTAGGGGGAGTCCTTAATTAGAGAGTGTTTCTGCAGATCATTAGGTATCACAAAGGAACAGAGATATACTAGAAGAAATGACTGAAATGGGCAAGTGGTAGAATAGAACAAGGTAGACCCTTGGTTGGCATCAGGAGGTCCCTAGAGGACGGAAGTGGACTGGAAAGAGGGGCTCCTGCAAGACTTAAGTAGGACTGAGAAACCAGAATGGAGAACAAGAAGGATAATCCATTCTTTAAAAACTTTTTTGGAGCAGGGCAGTGGTAGCACATGCCTTTAATCCCAGCACTTGGGAGGCAGAGGCAGGCAGATTTCTGAGTTCAAGGCCAGCCTGGTCTATAGAGTGAGTTCCAGGACAGCCAGGGCTATACAGAGAAACCCTGTCTCGAAAAACCAAAAAAAAAAAACCCAAACTTTTTTGGGGGTGTTTAAAATTACATACTCACTGGGTATGGTGTCATACACCTTTAATCCCAGCATTTGGTGAGTTTGAAGCCAGCCTGGTCTACATAGTGAGTTCCAGGACAACTAGGGCTCTGTAGAGAGACCCTGTCTCAAAAACCAAAACAACATAAAGCTAAGTTTTAGTGTCTGGCAAGGTGGTTCAGTGGGTAAAGATGGTGCCTCTGGAGCCTAACAACTTGAGTTTGATCTAACATAGTAGATCCAGAACTAACATAGTAGAAGGAGAAAACTGATGCCTGCAAGCTGTCCTCTGACCTCTATACATGTATACACCCCTACATGCACAATAAATGTTTTTTAAAAGTTTTCGAATTGACAGCAAACAATAAAGATGAATTTTGTAGATTTGGTCTGTGCTGGTTGTGTAGGTATGAACTTTTAATCTTTGTGATAAAATTGTGCTTGGTTTCAGGTGAATGAGAGTTGAGTGTTAGACAAAAACAGATATAATCTCTACTCCATGGTTTAGCTCCCTGATTGTTGTAGTCTTCTTCACTTTGTGGAGCATTCATGCTGAAAAACCGAAGCAATTAACGGTTGAATATGATCAGATTTCACCATCAAGTTCTCAGCCTGATAACGGTAAGGTTTTACTCATGTGTACCATTTGAGATATTTAGGGACTGGGTTGTTTTACTTAGCATAATGTGTCTCCAAGATTCATCCACTTTATCCAGTTGTCAATGAACAGGTGCTAGGACTGTTTCCACTTTTTATAGATGTTTATTCCATTAGGTAGTTAGACCATCATTTGCTTTACCCATTTACCTATTGATTTATATTTGGTTTTTGGAGGGTTCATAATACTATGAACACCGATGTTTAAATCTTGTAAAGACATATATCCTTTGGGGTAAATTCCTCTGAGTGGTATGACAAATCATTATTCTATAGGTGTGTGTGTAACTTGATTAAGAAGCTGCCAAACTGTTTTCTGAGTGATTGTCCCTTTTACCATTCCTGCCAGAAAGGTCAGGGTTATAGTTGTTCCACCCCTCACCAAGCACTGTCAGTCTTCCAGTCATTCCAGTGGATGTGTAGTGATCCCTCACTGCGGTTTTAATTCACACTTCTATCTAATGATCTGCAGCATCTTTTCTTGTGTTTATTGACATGCTCGTTTGAAGTATCAAAATGGTATGTCTTTATTTCATCATGTTTATTGTGGCTGTCTTGATCAGAATTTTTATGCTTCTCAAATTATTATGAAATCTAGTTTTACTAATTTACTAAAGTAGGTTTCAGTTAGACCATTTTCTTTTTTTCAGAGTAATCACTGGCCATTCATGCCTCTGGAATGCTTTGTTGGATTGTACTTCTTAAAGGGAAGGAATATTCAGTTGTACATGGGGTTTTGCTGCTGTGTCCTAGTAAATAAATCCAAAAAAAAAAAAAATGTATTTTGATGTAGGGGAAAGAAAGATAATCAGGAATTGCTGTTGCTCTTTTGAAACTTTTCTGTGTGAGTTCTTGTCTCTATTATGTCCATCTTTGCCGCCTACTCAGTTTCCACCTCATACTTCTCTTCTGGGAGAGAACAAACCAGAAGGCATTCTAGAATGCCTTTATAGCAGTCAAGTAACAGAGGGGAATCCAAGTGCTATGTAGATGCTGCAGAACTCCATTCTGTTCCTTCACCTTTTCTCATACCCTGTTCCTATTAGTAGCTCATCTTGTAGCTGAGTTTATAATTTCCAGCATTCCAAAATTTACAAACATCACATTCTTTCATTAGTAAGCCTTAGAGTACTGTAGTCAGGTAAGTGTGTACATTTATTTTATTTGAGTAAACAGGATTTTAAAGATTACATAATTGTGGTTCTGTTACTTGTCTTAGAAAACAATAATACAGGCAACTAAGTCATCACAGCTTTAAGATTATCTAACATTTAGATCAGGCCACTGCCACAGACGTGGTTCATATATCCCTGTTGCCATACATTTTTTATCTTAAGCCTTATGAGAACATCTCATGTTTCACTTCCTTTCTAGACTTTTTTTCTCCCAAGTTAGGATATTGAAGTTACTGTGAATGGTTTATAAGATATTTGATCATCGTGATACTTCTCTTTGACATAAGTTATCAAAATATTTAACAGTTAATGTAGGTTTTACTTTGGGTTTTCATTTGTTATTTTAACCTAAGAGTGAACAATTTTTCAGAACAAACAAATACAGTATTTTTTCTCCATTTTCTCTACAGATAATCCCTTTCTGTCAACCTAATGAAGCATTCAAACAAGCCATATGACTCTTTTCAAGATGAACTTGAAGATTATATTAAAGTACAGAAAGCCAGAGGCTTAGAGCCAAAGACTTGTTTCAGAAGGATGAGAGGGGAGTATTTGGAAAGCTGTGGGTACAGAGAAGAGTTTGATTCCAGGCCCAGGTATAGAATGTTTGATCAAAGACTCCCATCTGGAACCAACCATTCCTACCCAAGATCATGCAGTAGTTCACAGACAGAAGACCGGGTACCCCAGTGGTTACCAGCTCATGACAAGATAAGACTAAACTCTCTGAGCTACTGTCAATTTACCAGGGATAGCTTCTCAGAAAAACCAGTCCCCTTAAACCTTAGTCAGCAAGAATACAATTGTGGCTCATATAGTGTAGAATCTGTAGTTAACAAGCGCCTCTGCTCAGGACACAGTACCATCGACCCTCAAGTCAGTCATAGACAAATGCACCAGAAGAGGAAAAGACATCTAGAAGAGGGCAGAGAAAGGCAGGAAGAACGGCCCAAACATGAGAGGAAAAGGAGTTCTGAGGAAATGGATTTAAACAAACATAGGAGCATTGAAAGAAAGAAAACAAAGGCAGAAACAGAAACTGTACAGGATGGTACCGAAAAGCTTAAGAATCGAAAAGAGAAAAAAACCCGAGATGTATCATCTAAGAAAGAGGACCGTAAGCGTAGGAAGGAAAAAAAGGAACAAGGTGAAGAAAGGACAGAGGAGGAGATGCTTTGGGACCAGTCTATCCTTGGATTTTGAAGCTCCTTAGATCTCCTGAGGCTCAACTGAAATAACGGTCAAGAAGTTTGGTTTTATGTGCATTCATATTCATGTCACTTGCATATGTGGACAGAAGTTTAAACTTCTAACAGTGAACAAGAAGTATTTAGTGTGCTTGCTTTCCAACATGGAGATTACTTTTTCTATTTTCTAAAAGATTTATTAATTTTTCTTACATATGATAGAATTTCCCTTTAAGAGAGTGGCTTTGCTTTTATTGACCATATTGCTGTGGTAGTGGAATTATTTTCCCTTGGGAGATCATTTATTTAAAATTGAAGGATTTTAACTGACTTTTGTGGAATCTATTTCTTGGTTGGGTTTCTTTTAGTTTTGAGTCACATATTTTTATGCTCACTGGCTTTCTTTATGAAGCAATTTAGATTTCCTTTTTTAGATCTAACTTGAAATATATTTTCTGGGTTGGAAAGTGAAATAACATAATTTATCTTACATACAGTTTTAAAAGTTTCAGAGACTTCACACAAAATCAGTTTATATTCTGAAAATGTTTATAATAAAGTATTTTAACTTCTGGATGTTGCTTTGTGTCAGTGCTCTGTTATAGTGATTTTCTTCTGGAAAGGGAAAAGCAGTAACCACATTTTATATTAAAGGTTTTGAAGGTAGAACACACTAAAAGGTTGTAAAAATTCTTTACCTACTGTATCAGGCTCACATCTTATAATAAAAATCTATGACTCATGATAATTTTTCCAAATAATTGAAACAAAAAAGGAACTTACAAAACAAAAAGAAAATGCTATCATTCTTTCCTGACAATGCTGTAATTTCTTTAAAATGGCTCAAAGTCAACAGTGTCATGCAACTGAACATTAATTGACTCTAAATAAATCATGCAACTTCTTTAAATATTTTAATTAAAATCACAGATATTGAGCAAGAGAAGACTATAAATGTTGTGGTATTGATCATTTTGAGGCCACTGTGGCTAGCACAATTTTTTAAAAAGTTTAGGACAGAAGCCTTTCTCCTAAACTGTCCCCTGTTCTCCAACTTCATTCAAGTTGAATGGTAGAAGCTAAGCCTTATGCATGGCTGGGACAGCCTCCACTACAAAGAAACTACTTAACCAAAATAGCAGAGGTGGAAAAAGCCTGGTCAAAAGTTAGGAAGATGTCTTAAGTATGTTAAAAAAAAAAAACAAAAACAACCTAATCCAAAGAACAAGGTGGGAGATAGTATTATCCTTTATGCATCTGCAAATGAGAAGAATCGGAGCAATGAAGAGGACAAGAAGAGGTCTGGGAAATCAAAAGAGGAGAAGCCTAAATACCATGGAGAAATGCAAAAATGTACAAAGCAATTGGCAATTTAGTTCCTTGCTCTCCAAGCCAGGGAGGGGAGAACTGAGGACTACAAGTGTATAAGGTAGGCCAGAGAGTGCCAGCCACTCACATCAGAACATAGTCCTAACTGCAGGAGAAAAAAACCAAAATAAACAAGCAAAAAAAACCCGTGTTTCTTAGCAGCTTTAAGTCCATCAGTAGGATTAGCCTGAAACTGTCCCCCAGACAACCAGCTTTGGAGAAGAAAGCCATGTCCCAGCAAAAGCTCAGAGTACTATGCACAGTCTTCAGAAGTACCCATCAGAAGTACCTCATCATTGAGGACTGACTGCTCTGAGGATCAGAAAATAATGAACAATCACAAATCATGGTCCCTGCAGAGGACCTTGCTGCCCTGACTGTGGGAGAAGGTCCCTGAGGACAAATAAAGATAAGAAGGAATGTCACTAATCCAATGGGGAATACTGGTTTTGGGGAGGAGGTGAATAAGGGACATGTCTGTCAATGTTCCCTTTGTGACAAGAATCAAGACTGGTCACATGGTTTTACATGGGGGGGGGGGGAGTGGGAGGAGGGAGCAGAGGGAGCCTAGGTCTGAGAGCACAAGACCAGAATTGGCAAAGGGCTTGGCTCCCATCAACTCCCCTCCATCAAAGAAGTTGGTTTGATTACTTCCTCCACTCTGAGGCATTCCAGGTATACACAACATTTGTGTAATGCCACAGACTGAAGGCTACTGGAATGAGTGCCTTGTCTACTACACCAATAAACACTGTATACCAATAAACACTGTTTTGGACAGTGAGACAACAACTGCCTTCACAGTGTCTCCAGGTATACAAAGTTTTCAGAAGTAAATATAGATGTTTTGGGCACAGTAATTGCCTCATTTTACCTGGAGAGAAATACAGGGCAGGTTATAGATTGCTGCAGTTTAGTCTTACTTGGACTTGAGAGAATCTTTCAACTTAAAAGAGTAGAGAACACAGGGGCTGGAGAGAGTTAAACAGTTAAGAGCATTTGTTGCTCTTGCAAAGGACCTGGGTTTGATTTCCAATCATGGCAATTCACAACAGTCTGTAACTCTAGGCTCAGGGGATCCAATGCCCTCTTCTGACCCCTGCTGGTACCAGGAATACATACAGACAAAACATTCATTTACAAAATAATGAGAAGACAAAGCCTGCAGCCCTTGACACAGCTCCAAACAATCATAACCTGAGGGTCCACACCAGACTATCTTTAGCATCAATATGCAAAATGGTGTGGACACATAAACCTATCAGAATCTTCACTGGTTGCTTTTATATTTTCTCACCCTACACACAAAAGATAGATGATTGATAGATAGATGATAGAAAATTAAAAAAAAAAAAAAAAAAACCAGAAGAGAATAAAGGGTCTCAGGTAGTCCAGGTTGCCTAAAGATGACCTTAAACACTTGATATTCTGCCTTCACTTCCCAAGTGCTAGACTTGCAGGAATGCTTCACCATGCCCAACTGATCATATGTCTTTATCAGGTATTGGTAGGTTTAGTATTGGTTTTATAAAATTAATTTGAGGGGAGTTTCATAAAATAGTTGGAGAAGCATTCATAGTGATTTTTCAAAGGCCTGGTAAAATTTAATAGTGAATATATCCCAAGCTTGCTTTGTTAGGAGGCAAAATTATGTCTCTGTAGGATTATACCTACCAAAACATAAGTGATACAAAAAACTATGGCACGCACCTTTGATTCCCAGCACAGTCTTAGATTTTTGTGATTTCCAGGCCAGCCTGGTCTATAAGTTCTGGGACACTCAGGGATATGTAGAGAAACCCTATCTAAGAAAAGAAAGTAAGCTATAAAGTGGTATTGCTGATAAATATAAATGCAAAAATTTTTTAAATGGTTACAAATTAAATTCAATAGCATACTTAAATGTACACCATGATTAACTTGGTTTTGTTTAGAAGTGCAAGGATGGTTCAATATACATAAATTAACATAATACAGCAATTAAATAGAATCAATGATAAAGAAAAAATTATATAATTGAGCATGATGGAGCTAACCCAAAGACTTGAGAGGTAGAGGCAGATTATCAGAGGACTCTAAAGTTTGTCTCTTTCTGGAGAATGGTTCTAGGGTGAGTCAGTGGATGATAGAAGACCAAGGGGCTAGGCAGGCAGAGTCAGTGGATGATAGAAGACCAAGGGGCTAGGCAGGCAGAGTCAGTGGATGATAGAAGACCAAGGGGCTAGGCAGGCAGAGTCAGTGGATGATAGAAGACCAAGGGGCTAGGCAGGCGTTAGAGTACACATAATGATGTCACCTGGGAAATGAAGGCAAGAGGATCAGGAGGTCAATGCCAGCTTTGAGTATATAGTAAATTCAAAGCCAGCCTGGGCTACAATGAGACATCTCAAATAAGTAGCAAGTAGTTGTTAAGTGCATGCTTATAATCTCAATACTTGGGAGTCTAAGGCAGGAGGACTATGAGTTCTAGTCAAACCTAGGATACACAGCAAGAACATATCTTAAGAACAGCATTCAAAAATAAGTCCTTCTAAAATTCATCAATAATGAGAACAAAAAAGGACATTAATTCTATTCAAAATATCCTTTAAAATATAAATTCTAAAGAGAGTAAAACTTGTAAAATAGAGTTGATAAGATGGCCTTGCCAGTAAAGGACTTGTCACTATGCCTGACAACCTGTATTTGATCCCCTGAACCCATAAGGTAGAATGAAAGAACCAATTTCTGTAAGTTGTTCTCTGACCTTCACATATACACTATAGGGGACACACACACACACACACATGGAGATATAAAAATAAATTTTAATAAAAACAATGAAACACTATCTTAGGGTTTTACTAATGTGAACAGATACCATGGCCAGGGCAACTCTTATAAAGGCAACATTTAATTGGGGCTAGCTTATAGATTCAGGGGTTTATTCCATTATCATCAAGGTAGGAGCATAGCAGCATCCAGGCAAGGATGGTGCAAGAGGAGCTCTGGCATCTCTAACATCTTAGGGTATCCAAGGAAACTTCAATGCTACAACTTCTTATTCCAATATCTGGAATCCACACATGATCATCTGAGCTCCTTCAAAGGTCTTGGGTCACTTCTCCAGCTCTGCCATCTGTAGCACTCTAGACTCTGGTTGACTCTACTGCTGTTGCTGTTCTTGGTGGTTGTCACATGGTACTGGCATCTCCAGTTGGCTTCCAGGGCTCTTCTGCTGCAGCTATGCTTCATCAATAGCCTCTCATAGGCTCCCTTCATGGTGCCAAGCCTCAACTTTGCATGACTCCTTCAGTCCTGGACCATCAATTGCAACTGAGGCTGTAGCACTATGCCAAGACTCAGCTGCTCTCTATGATCCCTTCAAGCCTTCCAAACCAGTACTACCTGGGTGATTGTTTCACATTACCAAGCCCAGCTGAAGCAGAGGGTACAACCTTAGCTATTTCTGGAACACACTCTCAGAAAACACTTCCCAGAAGATTTCACTTCAGGGATCCTGGTCTCTTCTTAATCACCACTAATTTCTTAGCTCCAGCTAATCAGCATCAATTGTCCCAGTAGTCCCTTCTATTCTTGACTCTAAAGCCAGAGCCACATGACCAAAGCTGCTGAGCTCTGCTGCTTGCTGGAGCTGGAACATGACTCCCTTGTTCTATTACATTATTACCAGCTTTTTGTTTTCCAACTCCCTCACTGCCTAAGCTTGGCTGTCCTGGAACTTGCTCTGTAGATTGACCTTGAACTCAGATCTGCATAGCTGTGTCTCCTAAATGCTGGGATTAAAGGCATGTACCACCACCCCTGGACTTAAGACTTTGTATAAGGCTGGGTTTGAATTCAGAGATCTGCTTGCCTCTGTCTTCTGAGATTAAAGACCTGTACTACCATGCCTGGATCTAAGCTTTTCAAGGCCACTATTCCTCAAGATCTAGATCAAAAGCATGTGTAATCCCACGTCAAGATCTGGGTAAAAAGCCTGTGTCTTCCAGCCTCACAATCTGGATCTAGGAGTGCCCTCCATTTCTATAATGTAGTTCATTCCAGATGTAGTTAAGCTGGCAACCAGGAATAGCGACCACAGTGACCCTTGCGTATATTCTCCGACTTCCACAAGTGCACTGTATCTGTGAACTCCCATTCACACACAAATAAACATAACACACTTTAAATTTTATCTTTAATTTCTGAAATTTTCTCATAATAGAAGTCGGAAAAGTCACATACCCAAATTAACCAGGCACAAACACTACAAACTCAATAAACTCCTACACAACTGGAGTAGCCATTTGGAACAGAAGCTTTGTAGGTTCAAAATAGAATTTACACTTTTACTATCAAATATATTTTTATATACTTATCCTCCATCAAAAACAACAAAAAGATCACAGCAGAGTTGATTACCTGAATCAGTATTGTTTTTTTCTTCAAAGAAACCAAAAGAGCAGGGCAGTGGTGGCGCACG
>JADRCH010008229.1:0-12850 GCA_019843965.1 Rhynchomys soricoides
AGAGTTGATTAGAACTAAGTTATTTTTATGCAGATATCTAAAAAAAAACAGAGTGGAATCTCACTTTAAAAAATTATTATAATTTACTTAAAAGAGTGAACCTCATCTATTTATCAATAGTTAACCAACTGTCATATGTAATAGTAAGGTTGGACTATGAAAATACACCAAAGTATGACAAATGTATAAGCACATGGTCTGAGCCAGGTAAAATGGTCAACTAACTGTAGATAATCAAGATGATTTCTGACTCTGTTGGGATGCCCTGCTGGTAAATATTCTTAGTTCCACTTGTTGGACAAAGTCTCCAGTATTATAATCAGCTTCTAAGAGCAAAAAAATTATTCACTATTCTTTGTTAAAACAAACTTCGTTAAGCTTAAATTGTATAAGGTTTTTCTCAAATTAGTTTCATGTTGCATGAAACTAATTTAGTATGAAGCATCATGTATATCTAGAAATGTACAGCAAAGAATGCAAGACTGGTCTTCTTTAATCTTCATAATAGCACTGATAAAGGATCTCTCCCACATCTACCTAGGTGACATCTATGTATGCTTTCAAGTTTTAAATACAATTTTTATAAATGGAAGATCATCAAATTATCAGACATTTGTAAACTAAACATAGTTAGTGAAAAATTGTCTGTGATACCACAATGTTTTGAAGCGCATCCTTATTGTGTTATGGATCCAAAATAATCAGGATGAATTTTTCTGCAATATAAGAAAAGGGAACAACTGGAGAGATTGACAGGTAATTTGTTAAGGTGTGAACAAATTAGTAACTAGCACTCATTCTCTCAAAACTACTATTGGTTTTCCAACTTTTAGAAATTCATTCATATCTTAATTTCAATTTGACATTCAGACAGAGAAACAATACACTGAGCAAACAGCCAAATTAGAGTAATTAGAGACAGACTACAGATGGAGACAAAGGAAATCCAATGGTTACACAAGGAACTTAGTTTAAATTCAACAGTTGTAGTAACTCTTTGGTGAACTCTTGATAAGGGCTTTCCTTGTCTAATTTAGTTTGGATCCCTTAAGCAAATACCACACAATAGCTTATTTTGAAAACAGAGATATATTTTCTCAGAGCTGAGGGGTGTTAGCTTTACTCTGGAGTCTGCTTTGGCATGAAGAAAACTGTCTTCTCTCTCTATCCATAAATAGTCTTTTCTGCCTATCTGTGTCCATGATGGGGTTTTATATTTTCTACATAATTAGTTATCAGATTAGGGCTGAATCATAATAATATCAGATTGTGATTTCATTTTTTAAATATGGTCATACTGTAAAATATGGGGTTATGTTCAGTTAATATTTTACCACTTTAACATTTTTCTGGGGGCAGACATATTTTAAAGGAAAGAGTTATTAATTTATAGTTTCAGAAACTCAAGTTCAAGCACCAACTACATGAAATGTCTGCTACCTATACCATAGCATCTTGATAGGAGGATATTCAAGAGGGGACTGCATGATTAATTGGAAAGCCAGAGAGAGAGAGGCAGAGACAGTGAGTATAGTTATTCAAAAACATCAATTAATGTAAAAAACAGAGGTCACGCATTTGAAAGAGAGCAAGAAGCATTATATAAGAATGTTTGGAGGGAGAAGATAAAAAGCAGCAACGCTATAATTACATTATAATCTCAAAATATAAAAGAAGTAATAAAAACAAAACATTACTGGACCCCAGAAGGACTTGCATACAATAAGATTTATTAGAATTGGCCCGCTTTATTCTCACTTGGGATTTTCCAAGCAGAAGAAGTCCTTCAAATATTTTTCTGGGTTAAGCTGAAATAGATTAGCATTATTGCATACAAATTTGTTATTCCAAAGAGAAATGGGAATTCATAAATAATGTTCTGGTGATTCCTTCACACAAAAACTATAATCACCGTGACAGCAATTCAAACATAAATGCCACTTGGGCATTTAAGACGTCATTAAAATGGCTGAATGTGAAGGTAACCATAGACATGTCAGCCCCTACTTTATTTAGCTGCTTTCAACTAAATACAATAATGTCACCATACTTTCTATAGTCAATACTGAATGTCAAGTTAAGAAAGATACTAGATCAATTTAGAAGTATGTTTTTGTGCTACAATATGAAGGATGTATTAATTAGTATTTTAGAAACACACATTTCTTTTAGAGACATCCCTAAAGAACTTCATAATAAAATTACTATGAGTTTTTTATTGGATATTTCATTTTTTTATATTTCAAATGTTATTCCCTTCCCAGTTTCCCCTCCAGAAACACCCTACCCCATCCTCCTTTCCCCTGCTTCTATGAGGGTGCTCCCAACCCCACCCACCCACCCACCCACTCCTGCCTCCCCACCCTGGCATTCCCCTATACTGGGGCATTGAGTTTTCACAGGACCAAGGAATTCTGTTCCCACTGATGCCCAACAAAGCCATCCTCTGATACATATATGGCTGAAGCCATGGGTCGCTCCATGTGTACTCTTTGGTTGGTGGTTTAGTCCCTGGGAGTTATGTGGGGGAGGGGTCTGGTTGGTTGATATTGTTGTTCTTCCTATGGGATAGCAAACCCCTTCAGCTCCTTCAGTCCTTTCTCTAACTGCTCCATTGGGGACCTAATCCCATTTCTCAGAATTACAAACAAACAGCTCCAGCATAGTCAGACCTGTTATCTGTCTAGTACTGTTGCAAAACCCAAAAGTCAAATCCACTTCTTAGTAGAGACCTATACCTTTTGTACATCCTACTGAAATGAATACTGCTCTTTGCAGTGTTTCTTGAGAGAATCATGTCAGCAAACAAGCCTAGCTTGCCTGCCTGTTCCCAAATATTGAAAGTGAAATGTCAAGAGTAAAAGTTCAAGCAAGAAAAATAGTTGCCATTTTTCTAAGGTATTTAAGGGTAACAATGCCTGTGAGGAAAGAAACAAAACTTATAAAAACAATGAAACCTTTCTAAGAATTAATGCTATTTATCTTTGAAAATTGAGCAAGTTTTGTATTTTTAATATCTTTTATCACTATCACTTTTTTCTCTCCTATTGTCAACTAATAGTTCATTTAACTTAAATTTAGCATAAGATCTGCTAACTTTGCCAAGATTTAAAACAATTAGATTAGACACTTCTGATTGATGGAAATCAAAATATTTTAGTACTGTAGCTGAGATCTTTGACTAATTGATTGATCAATTGGTAGCTGTTAAATCACTTTTCAATTTTTGTGCTGTGTAGCAATATGCTTATTTTTACAGAAATATAACTGCAAAACTGTAAAAGAGAAATTATCATAAGCATTCTGCCATAAAACTGAAGGGCGATTTGAGGTTTCGAGATAAATGTATTGCCTCCTCTGGAAATTTCAAACTGTTGTGGGAACCTAGCCTGCCTTCCAAACCCTGCTGCACTGTCAAAAGAGGAATCATTTAATTCATGAACTCGTTTTAAACTTGATCTTAGCCAAAAGGCCGAAAAGCGATCGAACTCGTTTTAACTTTTATTTTTTAAATTTTATTTTATCTTTTTCTTTCCCTCCAGATTTTACGCTTCCAGTCCACTCTTTGACTATTCCACCTTCCATTCCTCCCCCCTTCCCTTCCTGTTGTCTCCACCAGGATGCCCCCCCCCCCAACCCCACCAGACCTCTAAACTCCCTGGGGCTTCCAGTCTCTTGAGGGTTAGGGTGCATCTTTTCTGATTGAACTCAGATCCAGCAGTACTCTACTGTATATGTGTCAGAGGCCCCATATCAGTTGGTGTATGCTGCCTGGTAGGTGGTCCATTGTCTGAGAGTTCTTGGAGGTTCAGGTTAACTGAGACAGCTGATCCAACTACAGGGTCGCCCTCCTCCTCAGCTTCTTCCAGCTTTTCCCTAATTCAACCACAGAGGTCAGCAGCTTCTGTTCATTGGTTGGGTGTAAATATGTGCATCTGACTCTTTCAGCTGCTTGTTGGGTCTTTAGGAGGGCAGTCATGATAGGTCCCTTTCTGTGAGTGCTCCATAGCCTCAGTAATTGTGTCAGGCCTTGGGATCACCCCTAAAGCTGGATCCCACTTTGGGCCTGTTGCTCGACCTCCTTTTTCTCAGGCTCTTCTCCATTTTCGAAATTGAAATTGAAAGGATACTTCTTCCTCCTGCCTTTCTGCATTTCCACGCTAGCTTATTTCACCTTAGCTTATATTTATTTAGTTTATTTTCATTGTCCAAACTGAAATCAATGTGGCTATTAGTTTTAAATGTCATCTCTCTTTATGTCTAACACGTCCTTGGAATTTTTCATGGTGTTTCATTAGGCCTTAAAAACAATTTCAAAAGCAAATAATACTGATATCCAATACAAGTATTAAATAAAATCTGCATATACATTTAGTTTAACAATGTATATACTTACAGGCAGAGAGATATCAGCTTATTTGATATTGGTTTCTCCTAAAGAAACTCACCTTAAGAGCATAAACTGTTTAAGATTCTTGATTTCTAGAAACTGAGATAACCTAGAGAAAGAAAGAATCCAAGTATATTAATTGCTCTATTTTCATATTAGCCCTAATAAATTGATATTCAAATGTAAGGTTTAAATTTGCCTTTGAAAGAGACCCAGCTATACCACTCATGAGCATATACCCAAAAGATTCTCCAGCATATAACAAGGACACATGCTCCACTGTGTTCATAGCAGCCTTATTAATAATAATAGCCAGAAGCTGGAAACAACCCAGATGTCCTTCAACAGAGGAATAGATACAGAAAATGTGGTACATTTACACAATGGAATACTACTCAGCTATTAAAAACAATTAATTCATGAAATTCTTAGGCAAATAGATGGAATTAGGAAATATTATCCTGAATGAGGCAATCCAGACACAAAAGAACACACATGGTATGCACTCACTGATAAGTGGATATTGTCCCCCAAACTCAGAATACCCAAGATACAATTCACAGACCACATGAAGCTCAAGAAGGAAGACCAAGTGTGGATACTTCAGTGCTTCTTAGAAGGGGAACAAAATACTCAAGGGAAGAAATACAGAAACAAAATGTGGAGCAGAGATTGAAAGAAGAGCCATCCAGAGTCTGTCCCACATGAGGATCCATCCTATATACAGTTACCAAACCCAGACACTATTGTGGGGGGCAAGAAGTGCTTACTGTCAGGAGCCTGTTATAGCTGTTTTCTGAGAGGCTCTGCCAGAGTCTGACAAATACAGAGGCAGATGCTCACAGCCACCATTGGACTGAGCACTGGGTCTCCTATGGAGGAGTTAGAGAAAGGACTGAAGGAGCTGAAGGGGTTTGCAATCCTATAGGAAGAACAACAATATCAACCAACCAGACCCTCCAGATCTCCAAGAGACTAAATCACCAACCAAAGAATACACATAGAGGAACCCTTGGATCCAGCCACATATGTAGCAGAGGATAAATTTGCCATGCATCAGTGGGAGGAGAGGCCCTTGGTCTTTGGAAGGCTCAATGCCCCAGTGTAGGGGAATGCCAGGGTGGGGAGGCAGGAGTGGGAGAGTTGAGGAGTGGGGAGCACCCTTATAGAAGCATGGGTGGGAAGATGGGATAGGGAGTTTCTGGAGGGGCAATCTGGAAAGGGATAACATTTGAAATGTAAATAAATAAAATATCCCATAAAAATATAAAAACAAAAAATTAAAAGAAAAGCATAGGTTACTTAATTTTTTCCCATTCAGAGTTTTGAATTTTGATTCAATAAATGTCTGTCACTTTCTTTTTCATAATATAAAGTACTCTATTTGTATATTTTTGTTCTATTATTAGCATGTCATCTCTTTTTTATCAAAATTTGAGATCATACATTTTTGTAATTATAATGTTTGCATTTATTGTTAATGTGTTTTTGAGACTTCAAATCATGTGATCAATATATTTGCAATTACCAATAATTTCTTGGCATTTATGTTATTTCAAAAATGTAAGCAGGTAATTTGAAATTATATTTAAATAAAGAAGAACTATATATTCAAAAAAAGTATTTTACTTAATCGCTACAGTATATTTGCATTTTAAATAATAAAACAAATGACTGAATAAAGATAAAAAAGTACATTAAGAAAGTTAAGGATTTTTAAAAGATACATAATCTTCTTTTAATCTAATTATGTTCAGTTTGTAGACAGATTGTGAAAGGGAAGTGTTTATGTGTAATGTTAAATAAAGAGAGTTTTGTTATAGGTTAATTAGAAAAATAAATGAACCAAGGCCAAAGATGGCTTTGACAATTTGAGGGTTTGGGTACAAGCTGCAGAATAAACTCTGGAGCAGAGAATTAGCTCCTAAAATTATATTCTGACCTGTACATTTACATTGCATACATGTGTCAAACACCTGTGTCTCTCTCTCTCTCTTTCACCCACCCACACACACACACACACACACACACACAAACACATATACAAGGATAATAGACTAAAATTTTAATGCAATTCAAGGCCAAATAGCGGAGATAAAGTAATTTATTATTAGCATATAAATTAATGTTACAGTAAGCACCTCTTTTGTGTAACCTAAGAAGTATTAGTTCTTCATCATGAAATGTGGCATGATGCATTTTGTTTAAAAGTGAATTATATAATTTATAAAATATTAATTATAAAATTTATTTTGTACTACATTAAATAAATTTATGATCTAAGAGAGATAATAGTGACTGGCTAAATAATTTAAATGTAGAATAAGTATGTTCTTCTGTGCTTGTATGAAGATTTTCTACTGCAGACTTAATAGAATCCATTCCTAGTAGTTATTGTGATGAAATTAAATTATGCAATCTGATACTGGCAATTCCAAATTGTACTAATTTTAAATGCAATTTTTTGAAGCCAAGATCCTATATGTGAATAAGTTTATATAAGTAAATAAATTGAGTACTAAATGTTTTTTAGATGGATCAAGGAGACAAAGTGGGTTCAGTTATACGTTACTGCTGTGAAAAAAAAAAATATGATTTGAAAATTCTGTGTGTGGAGCTGAATATTTCTAATACAGAAGGTCTTGTTCACAAAGATTCAAAGGCAGTAACGTCCAAACAAATCACATATATGGGAGAAATGTCTTTAGAGATGAGACCACATTTCTTGGCATGCAAAATTAAAGCTCTTATCTGTCAGTTTGACAGCATTCATTCCTAACTATTCTTCAACTTCAACCCGTTTTAGTAGTGGGCAAAATGACAGTGGATGTTTTTATACCATGTGTATAAGTTGTCATCATAAGGAGCAGAAGATCATAAATGTGCATGAAATCTACCTCGAAACAATGTTGGTTCTTTGTATGATCATTAATAAGAGTAGAGTGAATATAGATTATGTGTTATAAGTTAGTACTTATTATGAAGCTCCTGAAAATTTGTAGCAGCCTCGTCTCTGAATGACAGGTTACATAAGTAATATTATTTTGTTCTTTTGTTTTGCTCCAGTTATCTGGCTGTTTATTACTTTCTTATACTAGACTTTATCTGCTTGGTCCTCCCACACAATTTTCCTAGAGTTGTCTGAAGTTTTTCAATAAGGATCTCCACTGATGTCCAAATTATATTAGTGGAGACATGAAAATCAAAATATAAACAAGGCTGTATAGTGATTATCCTGAAACTCATGACTATAAATTTTCACCAAATTTTGTCAATATTTTTCAAGTTGTCCAACTAGCTCCTAGAAAAAGACCACAGAAGTCTGAAGTGATTGAATTTTTACCTCGCTTCTATATTTGATGAGACATAACTTTTCATTATCTATACAGTATCTGTCATTGACAGAAGTAATATATGAAATTAGGTTATAGAGAAGGGTTAAACTGAGATTACATTGATAGATTCATAAGTTATTAGCACTTTTATTTCATTTTAACATTTCACATAAACAAATACTACATTCACAGGACATAGAATAGTGAATCTCCTGAGAAAATGTCTCTAGCAAATAACTACAATCTGTTTTGATGGTTTTATTTTAATCATACGTTCAGTGTTCTGTCTTACAAAAGTTATATCATTTCCTTAAAAGAAACAGGACAGGGTATATTTCTGATGTTCTGTCTGAATTACATGTAATGAAAAGGAAAGTAACTACCATTTTTTTTATTATGAGCAAAATTATCAGATAAACAATCTAGGAGATTTCTTGCTTAGAAATCATGAAAAAATTGTACAATTTAAGGTCAAACACAGTCTTTCTAAAACCATAGGTAAGAGCAATTTATTGCTGCTAAAATTCTTGAAATTTTCGAATTTATTAGTCTCTACAATTTGTTACAAGCAATATTATTGTTTTGTGGAAATTCTATTTATTTACAACATCTTCATTAATTATTGCTTAGAAAAAATTCATGAGAAAACATCAACAAGACTAAACATTATTTAAAGAACATATTGCCAAAATAAATTTCCAGGTCATGGAGTAGGAAAGTCAGTAAGGAGCACATAAAATAACATTAGGACAGAAGAAATATGGTTTCAGTTGAGAACACGGGTCTTCATGCATGTTTATGGATGTGGTCCAAAAAAAAGCTGGTTAGTCTGATGCATTTTCTTTGTTTTATTAACCATGAAATGAAGGGAGAATCAGTCTGGAAACTCAAGCAGTGTCATCTTAGAATTTACACTGCTAATATGCTGAGTCTCAGTAATGGGAATAGGAGCCTAGCAAGGGTGTCCCTCTGAGAGTCTCCACCCAGCAACTGACTCACAGGGATGCAGAAACCCACAGACAAAAGTAGGTGGAGCTTGCAGACTTATGGAAGAGTAGGAGGAAGGATTTCGGACCTTGAAGGGGACAGGAACTCCACAGGAAGACCAACTGAGTCAATTAACCTGGACCCTAGGTGCTTTCAAGAGACTGAACCACCAAACAAAGAGCATGCATGGGCTGAATCTAGACTCCCTCATAAGTAGCAGATATGTAGCTCAGTCTTCATGTGGGTCCTGTACAACTGGAGCTAGGGTTATCCCAAAAGCTGTTGCCTGTCTGTAGGATATGTACTTCTAGTGGGGCTGCCTTGCCTAACTCTGAAGAGACTTGATGTCCCAGGGTGGGGGGATATCCAGGGATGCCTCCATCCTCTCAGAGGTTGGGGAGGTGGAGGAATTGTGGAAGGGGGTAACCAGGAGATACCATAGTCTTAAGCTGTCTGTTTTTATCACCAAAAATATGTACTAGAGAAATAGAAACATTTAAATAAAGAGCAAGAGAGATAGATATATTAATACAAGATGACAAGAAATATAATTAGTATTAATAAAGCAGAGCCTTCCACTTCTAACATACTTCAGGATACACAGAAATTATTAGCATTTATAAGATGATTAAAATCTTCATCTCATATATAGAATTATTTGGAAAGGGTAGCCAAGTTCGTAGGTAGAATATAAAGAATTAAAAAAAAATAAAGACCCGAAAGAAGTAACATCATAAGACTGACTTAAAAAACTAAAGGAAAGGGCTGAATTTATAATACAATATTCATTTGCTTGAAAACAAATACTCATAATGTTAGAAATATGACTTGTATCCCAAAATTAAATGTATTAGTACAAAATTATTATAATATTAATCACATTTATTAGTTTTATATTCCATGTTGACAGGTTACATGGGTTTTCTACATCATTTGATTGTTTAAGAAAATGTATGACTAAATAACTCATAACTGTTGTAAGACAATTGGTGTCAATATTTACATCAGCATAAAGAAAGATGTCTGTAACAACTAAACACATCAATTTATGATGATCTCCATGATTACTAAACTGTCTTCTACTCCATAATTTCATAGTAGTACTTCTTTTTACTTTAGTTACTAGGGTAATCATTTCCCTATCTACAACATGATTCTTTTCTCATGTCAAGAATACTAATGGTCAAATTTACTAATTAGACTAGAAAATTTCATTTTTACTCATTCCTCTTCAGTATCTTGTGCTTTCTTCACTTATATAAATTAAATTAAACAATTGATTTCAATTACATGAGTAATTATTAACTTTTGCTTAAAGGTTACATATATATATTCACACATATAAGATTCCCATTGCTACCTTGATTTTTATTTGAACTATAGATGACAATTGTACAATTATGTTTTAAATTGACATTTTAAAAAAAACGTTGGATCAAAAAACAAAACAAAACAAAAACAAACAAAAAACAATGTTGTATCATAGATGATGTTAAATATTTTTAAATCCAAAAGCCCAGAAGTCTCCATTTATTTCCAGGTCTTGGACTTTCTTAGTCTATTATATTTGTTTGATTAAATTTCTCCACAGTTTTTTTTTTTTTTTTTGGTCCAGACTTGTTGATGTACTAGCACTAAGGCTGAAGTAGGAATATTGGAAGCAAGTCTTATGATGTTATAATAAGTATTTATAGAATATATGTGTATATGTTTCATAAGAATTTCATAAAGTATCAAAATCAAAATTATGAATGTATTTCTCTAAAAATGATATCCATTGTTGGATATACTTTTTCAGCTGTGCTCTATTGAATAGGCAGCCTTAACAAACTGTAAAACTCAGTCAGTCATATTGATGATAACAGGAGAACAAGGCTCTTTAAATCAAGGTATGTATGAGCTCACGGACACCAATGTAGCAAGCTCAGGGCCTGCATTGGTTAGCACTAGATCCTCTCCACAGATAGCTAAGCTATTAGCTTAGTATTTGTATGGAACTCCTACCCATGAGAGCCAATGGATCTCTAAATGTTTGGACTCTCCTTTTCCTGTTTGGTTGATGCATCCAAATTTGATATGATAGTATTTCCTTCAGCTCATTATACTTTATTTGGTCATACTTGGTTGCTACATAATAGAAGCCCTTTTAGGCTTATTTCTAATGAGAGACAGCTAGAGAGAAAAAGATATATAGAGTAAGAGAGGGAGGAGAGGGAGAGGGAGGGGGAGGGGAAGGGAGGGGAGGAGAGGGGGAGGAGAGGGAGAGGGGTAAGGGAAGAGGGAGAAGAAGAGGGAGAGGGAAAAAGAAGATCTGGAAGGCATGGGAAGTGGGAAAGAACTGGGAGGAATATTGAAAGAGGAAATTGTAATTAAGATATATTGTATGAGAATCAATGTATTTTCCATAAAAGAAAAGAAATATGTAAGAAACATTACACACATACACACAACACAAAAAAATACTTGGAAGTCTTCCAAATATAAATATTTAGAAGACTAAAGTAATGTGTGTGTGTGTATATATATATATACACATATACACACATATGGTAATGTGAATGTATGTGTGTAATGTTTTATATATATTATGTAATATAATGTGTAATATACATATATACATATGTAAATTTCTACATAATTTAGTTATATAGTAGAAGGGATTTATTGATGGCCAGAATGTTGTTTTATATTGTGATCAAGTAGCAAACAGAAAGCACATAATTACCACAGAATTGTATAAAAGGAGAGAGAAAAGGGGAAATAGTAAGTGGGGGATGGAAAAGGCATTAGAGTTCAAAGACAGCAAATAACTGTTCAATGAAATGGCCCTCATATGCTCTACTTAAAAACAAAAATGCTGCAGAATTAAAGAGAATGTGACACATGTTTGCATACCATGGTTCATCATAGAAGAACCAGGACTCAAGTGCTATGGAGCTACAGGAAATTCCAGAAGTCCACCTCAGGGAGACAATTTAAGCAAAACCTACACATTGGGACCAATAAAATGACTAATTTGAATATTAAAGAATTATCAATTTAAAATAATATCAAACTCTTGAGTAGAAAAGAAGACAGATATTAACCCTTAAAAAGCCATCCAAAATAGGTTAAATTTCTTGTCAAGTAAATACATTGGGATAAGTAGATATGACGATATCTTTCTAGACCAAAGTCTTCAGTGTCTATTGGTGCAGTAATGGCATGACTTTTATGGAACAACAAACAATTTTTGTCTTGCATTTCAAGTTTGCTCCACGGAAGGGAATGTCAAGCCTACCTTATAACCCTAGTTTAAAGCCTATGGCAGATCCTAAAACACTGAGGGCTAATAGAGCATGTATCTCTACTAGCACACCACCAACAATGCCCAGGGAACATCGTAGAAGAGGAAGTAGAAATAATGTAAGCACTGGAAGATAAGGAATGCTGTGAGATATGGTTATACGACATGACATAACAATCACACTCACAAATTTCCAGGCACTGTGGCGACCATCACAAAATCTGCACAGAGTCAAGAGGGTCATATTTTTTATGAATATTGGTGTGTTGCCTGAATGTATATCTGGATAAGGATGTTGGATCACCTGGAACAGGAGTTACAGAGAGTTGTGGGCTGCCTTGTGGCTGCTGGGAATTAAACCCAGCTGGAGAAAGCAGCCAGTACTCTTAATCACTGAGACCATCTCTCCAGCACAAGTCCATGTATTTGAATGCTTGGTCCCCAGTTAGTACAGATATTTGGGAAGGATTGGAAAGCCTGGCCTTGTTGGAGCAGATGTGTCAGTGGGGCTAGGCTTTGTTGTTTCAAAACCTATGCTAGCCCCAATGTCTTTCTCATTGTCTGTTGACCGCTATTCAGAATGTAAACCTCTCAGCCAATACTCCAATGTCTGTTTACCTCCTTGATAATCTTATATAAACCCTCTGAAAATGTAAACAAGCTCCCAATTAAAGCTTCATTTTATATAAAATAATTCTAACATGATGTATAAGGGGATCTTCAAGTCCCCAGATGTGGCCCCTACTGGATTTCCCATGATGTAGTGGACCACCTAACCCCAATGCTTACGTGGGCAGGCTATCTGGAGAGAGAGAGAGAGAGAGAGAGAGAGAGAGAGAGAGAGAGAGAGAG
>JADRCH010008230.1:0-12845 GCA_019843965.1 Rhynchomys soricoides
AGAGTTGATTAGAACTAAGTTATTTTTATGCAGATATCTAAAAAAAACAGAGTGGAATCTCACTTTAAAAAATTATTATAATTTACTTAAAAGAGTGAACCTCATCTATTTATCAATAGTTAACCAACTGTCATATGTAATAGTAAGGTTGGACTATGAAAATACACCAAAGTATGACAAATGTATAAGCACATGGTCTGAGCCAGGTAAAATGGTCAACTAACTGTAGATAATCAAGATGATTTCTGACTCTGTTGGGATGCCCTGCTGGTAAATATTCTTAGTTCCACTTGTTGGACAAAGTCTCCAGTATTATAATCAGCTTCTAAGAGCAAAAAAATTATTCACTATTCTTTGTTAAAACAAACTTCGTTAAGCTTAAATTGTATAAGGTTTTTCTCAAATTAGTTTCATGTTGCATGAAACTAATTTAGTATGAAGCATCATGTATATCTAGAAATGTACAGCAAAGAATGCAAGACTGGTCTTCTTTAATCTTCATAATAGCACTGATAAAGGATCTCTCCCACATCTACCTAGGTGACATCTATGTATGCTTTCAAGTTTTAAATACAATTTTTATAAATGGAAGATCATCAAATTATCAGACATTTGTAAACTAAACATAGTTAGTGAAAAATTGTCTGTGATACCACAATGTTTTGAAGCGCATCCTTATTGTGTTATGGATCCAAAATAATCAGGATGAATTTTTCTGCAATATAAGAAAAGGGAACAACTGGAGAGATTGACAGGTAATTTGTTAAGGTGTGAACAAATTAGTAACTAGCACTCATTCTCTCAAAACTACTATTGGTTTTCCAACTTTTAGAAATTCATTCATATCTTAATTTCAATTTGACATTCAGACAGAGAAACAATACACTGAGCAAACAGCCAAATTAGAGTAATTAGAGACAGACTACAGATGGAGACAAAGGAAATCCAATGGTTACACAAGGAACTTAGTTTAAATTCAACAGTTGTAGTAACTCTTTGGTGAACTCTTGATAAGGGCTTTCCTTGTCTAATTTAGTTTGGATCCCTTAAGCAAATACCACACAATAGCTTATTTTGAAAACAGAGATATATTTTCTCAGAGCTGAGGGGTGTTAGCTTTACTCTGGAGTCTGCTTTGGCATGAAGAAAACTGTCTTCTCTCTCTATCCATAAATAGTCTTTTCTGCCTATCTGTGTCCATGATGGGGTTTTATATTTTCTACATAATTAGTTATCAGATTAGGGCTGAATCATAATAATATCAGATTGTGATTTCATTTTTTAAATATGGTCATACTGTAAAATATGGGGTTATGTTCAGTTAATATTTTACCACTTTAACATTTTTCTGGGGGCAGACATATTTTAAAGGAAAGAGTTATTAATTTATAGTTTCAGAAACTCAAGTTCAAGCACCAACTACATGAAATGTCTGCTACCTATACCATAGCATCTTGATAGGAGGATATTCAAGAGGGGACTGCATGATTAATTGGAAAGCCAGAGAGAGAGAGGCAGAGACAGTGAGTATAGTTATTCAAAAACATCAATTAATGTAAAAAACAGAGGTCACGCATTTGAAAGAGAGCAAGAAGCATTATATAAGAATGTTTGGAGGGAGAAGATAAAAAGCAGCAACGCTATAATTACATTATAATCTCAAAATATAAAAGAAGTAATAAAAACAAAACATTACTGGACCCCAGAAGGACTTGCATACAATAAGATTTATTAGAATTGGCCCGCTTTATTCTCACTTGGGATTTTCCAAGCAGAAGAAGTCCTTCAAATATTTTTCTGGGTTAAGCTGAAATAGATTAGCATTATTGCATACAAATTTGTTATTCCAAAGAGAAATGGGAATTCATAAATAATGTTCTGGTGATTCCTTCACACAAAAACTATAATCACCGTGACAGCAATTCAAACATAAATGCCACTTGGGCATTTAAGACGTCATTAAAATGGCTGAATGTGAAGGTAACCATAGACATGTCAGCCCCTACTTTATTTAGCTGCTTTCAACTAAATACAATAATGTCACCATACTTTCTATAGTCAATACTGAATGTCAAGTTAAGAAAGATACTAGATCAATTTAGAAGTATGTTTTTGTGCTACAATATGAAGGATGTATTAATTAGTATTTTAGAAACACACATTTCTTTTAGAGACATCCCTAAAGAACTTCATAATAAAATTACTATGAGTTTTTTATTGGATATTTCATTTTTTTATATTTCAAATGTTATTCCCTTCCCAGTTTCCCCTCCAGAAACACCCTACCCCATCCTCCTTTCCCCTGCTTCTATGAGGGTGCTCCCAACCCCACCCACCCACCCACCCACTCCTGCCTCCCCACCCTGGCATTCCCCTATACTGGGGCATTGAGTTTTCACAGGACCAAGGAATTCTGTTCCCACTGATGCCCAACAAAGCCATCCTCTGATACATATATGGCTGAAGCCATGGGTCGCTCCATGTGTACTCTTTGGTTGGTGGTTTAGTCCCTGGGAGTTATGTGGGGGAGGGGTCTGGTTGGTTGATATTGTTGTTCTTCCTATGGGATAGCAAACCCCTTCAGCTCCTTCAGTCCTTTCTCTAACTGCTCCATTGGGGACCTAATCCCATTTCTCAGAATTACAAACAAACAGCTCCAGCATAGTCAGACCTGTTATCTGTCTAGTACTGTTGCAAAACCCAAAAGTCAAATCCACTTCTTAGTAGAGACCTATACCTTTTGTACATCCTACTGAAATGAATACTGCTCTTTGCAGTGTTTCTTGAGAGAATCATGTCAGCAAACAAGCCTAGCTTGCCTGCCTGTTCCCAAATATTGAAAGTGAAATGTCAAGAGTAAAAGTTCAAGCAAGAAAAATAGTTGCCATTTTTCTAAGGTATTTAAGGGTAACAATGCCTGTGAGGAAAGAAACAAAACTTATAAAAACAATGAAACCTTTCTAAGAATTAATGCTATTTATCTTTGAAAATTGAGCAAGTTTTGTATTTTTAATATCTTTTATCACTATCACTTTTTTCTCTCCTATTGTCAACTAATAGTTCATTTAACTTAAATTTAGCATAAGATCTGCTAACTTTGCCAAGATTTAAAACAATTAGATTAGACACTTCTGATTGATGGAAATCAAAATATTTTAGTACTGTAGCTGAGATCTTTGACTAATTGATTGATCAATTGGTAGCTGTTAAATCACTTTTCAATTTTTGTGCTGTGTAGCAATATGCTTATTTTTACAGAAATATAACTGCAAAACTGTAAAAGAGAAATTATCATAAGCATTCTGCCATAAAACTGAAGGGCGATTTGAGGTTTCGAGATAAATGTATTGCCTCCTCTGGAAATTTCAAACTGTTGTGGGAACCTAGCCTGCCTTCCAAACCCTGCTGCACTGTCAAAAGAGGAATCATTTAATTCATGAACTCGTTTTAAACTTGATCTTAGCCAAAAGGCCGAAAAGCGATCGAACTCGTTTTAACTTTTATTTTTTAAATTTTATTTTATCTTTTTCTTTCCCTCCAGATTTTACGCTTCCAGTCCACTCTTTGACTATTCCACCTTCCATTCCTCCCCCCTTCCCTTCCTGTTGTCTCCACCAGGATGCCCCCCCCCCAACCCCACCAGACCTCTAAACTCCCTGGGGCTTCCAGTCTCTTGAGGGTTAGGGTGCATCTTTTCTGATTGAACTCAGATCCAGCAGTACTCTACTGTATATGTGTCAGAGGCCCCATATCAGTTGGTGTATGCTGCCTGGTAGGTGGTCCATTGTCTGAGAGTTCTTGGAGGTTCAGGTTAACTGAGACAGCTGATCCAACTACAGGGTCGCCCTCCTCCTCAGCTTCTTCCAGCTTTTCCCTAATTCAACCACAGAGGTCAGCAGCTTCTGTTCATTGGTTGGGTGTAAATATGTGCATCTGACTCTTTCAGCTGCTTGTTGGGTCTTTAGGAGGGCAGTCATGATAGGTCCCTTTCTGTGAGTGCTCCATAGCCTCAGTAATTGTGTCAGGCCTTGGGATCACCCCTAAAGCTGGATCCCACTTTGGGCCTGTTGCTCGACCTCCTTTTTCTCAGGCTCTTCTCCATTTTCGAAATTGAAATTGAAAGGATACTTCTTCCTCCTGCCTTTCTGCATTTCCACGCTAGCTTATTTCACCTTAGCTTATATTTATTTAGTTTATTTTCATTGTCCAAACTGAAATCAATGTGGCTATTAGTTTTAAATGTCATCTCTCTTTATGTCTAACACGTCCTTGGAATTTTTCATGGTGTTTCATTAGGCCTTAAAAACAATTTCAAAAGCAAATAATACTGATATCCAATACAAGTATTAAATAAAATCTGCATATACATTTAGTTTAACAATGTATATACTTACAGGCAGAGAGATATCAGCTTATTTGATATTGGTTTCTCCTAAAGAAACTCACCTTAAGAGCATAAACTGTTTAAGATTCTTGATTTCTAGAAACTGAGATAACCTAGAGAAAGAAAGAATCCAAGTATATTAATTGCTCTATTTTCATATTAGCCCTAATAAATTGATATTCAAATGTAAGGTTTAAATTTGCCTTTGAAAGAGACCCAGCTATACCACTCATGAGCATATACCCAAAAGATTCTCCAGCATATAACAAGGACACATGCTCCACTGTGTTCATAGCAGCCTTATTAATAATAATAGCCAGAAGCTGGAAACAACCCAGATGTCCTTCAACAGAGGAATAGATACAGAAAATGTGGTACATTTACACAATGGAATACTACTCAGCTATTAAAAACAATTAATTCATGAAATTCTTAGGCAAATAGATGGAATTAGGAAATATTATCCTGAATGAGGCAATCCAGACACAAAAGAACACACATGGTATGCACTCACTGATAAGTGGATATTGTCCCCCAAACTCAGAATACCCAAGATACAATTCACAGACCACATGAAGCTCAAGAAGGAAGACCAAGTGTGGATACTTCAGTGCTTCTTAGAAGGGGAACAAAATACTCAAGGGAAGAAATACAGAAACAAAATGTGGAGCAGAGATTGAAAGAAGAGCCATCCAGAGTCTGTCCCACATGAGGATCCATCCTATATACAGTTACCAAACCCAGACACTATTGTGGGGGGCAAGAAGTGCTTACTGTCAGGAGCCTGTTATAGCTGTTTTCTGAGAGGCTCTGCCAGAGTCTGACAAATACAGAGGCAGATGCTCACAGCCACCATTGGACTGAGCACTGGGTCTCCTATGGAGGAGTTAGAGAAAGGACTGAAGGAGCTGAAGGGGTTTGCAATCCTATAGGAAGAACAACAATATCAACCAACCAGACCCTCCAGATCTCCAAGAGACTAAATCACCAACCAAAGAATACACATAGAGGAACCCTTGGATCCAGCCACATATGTAGCAGAGGATAAATTTGCCATGCATCAGTGGGAGGAGAGGCCCTTGGTCTTTGGAAGGCTCAATGCCCCAGTGTAGGGGAATGCCAGGGTGGGGAGGCAGGAGTGGGAGAGTTGAGGAGTGGGGAGCACCCTTATAGAAGCATGGGTGGGAAGATGGGATAGGGAGTTTCTGGAGGGGCAATCTGGAAAGGGATAACATTTGAAATGTAAATAAATAAAATATCCCATAAAAATATAAAAACAAAAAATTAAAAGAAAAGCATAGGTTACTTAATTTTTTCCCATTCAGAGTTTTGAATTTTGATTCAATAAATGTCTGTCACTTTCTTTTTCATAATATAAAGTACTCTATTTGTATATTTTTGTTCTATTATTAGCATGTCATCTCTTTTTTATCAAAATTTGAGATCATACATTTTTGTAATTATAATGTTTGCATTTATTGTTAATGTGTTTTTGAGACTTCAAATCATGTGATCAATATATTTGCAATTACCAATAATTTCTTGGCATTTATGTTATTTCAAAAATGTAAGCAGGTAATTTGAAATTATATTTAAATAAAGAAGAACTATATATTCAAAAAAAGTATTTTACTTAATCGCTACAGTATATTTGCATTTTAAATAATAAAACAAATGACTGAATAAAGATAAAAAAGTACATTAAGAAAGTTAAGGATTTTTAAAAGATACATAATCTTCTTTTAATCTAATTATGTTCAGTTTGTAGACAGATTGTGAAAGGGAAGTGTTTATGTGTAATGTTAAATAAAGAGAGTTTTGTTATAGGTTAATTAGAAAAATAAATGAACCAAGGCCAAAGATGGCTTTGACAATTTGAGGGTTTGGGTACAAGCTGCAGAATAAACTCTGGAGCAGAGAATTAGCTCCTAAAATTATATTCTGACCTGTACATTTACATTGCATACATGTGTCAAACACCTGTGTCTCTCTCTCTCTCTTTCACCCACCCACACACACACACACACACACACACACAAACACATATACAAGGATAATAGACTAAAATTTTAATGCAATTCAAGGCCAAATAGCGGAGATAAAGTAATTTATTATTAGCATATAAATTAATGTTACAGTAAGCACCTCTTTTGTGTAACCTAAGAAGTATTAGTTCTTCATCATGAAATGTGGCATGATGCATTTTGTTTAAAAGTGAATTATATAATTTATAAAATATTAATTATAAAATTTATTTTGTACTACATTAAATAAATTTATGATCTAAGAGAGATAATAGTGACTGGCTAAATAATTTAAATGTAGAATAAGTATGTTCTTCTGTGCTTGTATGAAGATTTTCTACTGCAGACTTAATAGAATCCATTCCTAGTAGTTATTGTGATGAAATTAAATTATGCAATCTGATACTGGCAATTCCAAATTGTACTAATTTTAAATGCAATTTTTTGAAGCCAAGATCCTATATGTGAATAAGTTTATATAAGTAAATAAATTGAGTACTAAATGTTTTTTAGATGGATCAAGGAGACAAAGTGGGTTCAGTTATACGTTACTGCTGTGAAAAAAAAAATATGATTTGAAAATTCTGTGTGTGGAGCTGAATATTTCTAATACAGAAGGTCTTGTTCACAAAGATTCAAAGGCAGTAACGTCCAAACAAATCACATATATGGGAGAAATGTCTTTAGAGATGAGACCACATTTCTTGGCATGCAAAATTAAAGCTCTTATCTGTCAGTTTGACAGCATTCATTCCTAACTATTCTTCAACTTCAACCCGTTTTAGTAGTGGGCAAAATGACAGTGGATGTTTTTATACCATGTGTATAAGTTGTCATCATAAGGAGCAGAAGATCATAAATGTGCATGAAATCTACCTCGAAACAATGTTGGTTCTTTGTATGATCATTAATAAGAGTAGAGTGAATATAGATTATGTGTTATAAGTTAGTACTTATTATGAAGCTCCTGAAAATTTGTAGCAGCCTCGTCTCTGAATGACAGGTTACATAAGTAATATTATTTTGTTCTTTTGTTTTGCTCCAGTTATCTGGCTGTTTATTACTTTCTTATACTAGACTTTATCTGCTTGGTCCTCCCACACAATTTTCCTAGAGTTGTCTGAAGTTTTTCAATAAGGATCTCCACTGATGTCCAAATTATATTAGTGGAGACATGAAAATCAAAATATAAACAAGGCTGTATAGTGATTATCCTGAAACTCATGACTATAAATTTTCACCAAATTTTGTCAATATTTTTCAAGTTGTCCAACTAGCTCCTAGAAAAAGACCACAGAAGTCTGAAGTGATTGAATTTTTACCTCGCTTCTATATTTGATGAGACATAACTTTTCATTATCTATACAGTATCTGTCATTGACAGAAGTAATATATGAAATTAGGTTATAGAGAAGGGTTAAACTGAGATTACATTGATAGATTCATAAGTTATTAGCACTTTTATTTCATTTTAACATTTCACATAAACAAATACTACATTCACAGGACATAGAATAGTGAATCTCCTGAGAAAATGTCTCTAGCAAATAACTACAATCTGTTTTGATGGTTTTATTTTAATCATACGTTCAGTGTTCTGTCTTACAAAAGTTATATCATTTCCTTAAAAGAAACAGGACAGGGTATATTTCTGATGTTCTGTCTGAATTACATGTAATGAAAAGGAAAGTAACTACCATTTTTTTTATTATGAGCAAAATTATCAGATAAACAATCTAGGAGATTTCTTGCTTAGAAATCATGAAAAAATTGTACAATTTAAGGTCAAACACAGTCTTTCTAAAACCATAGGTAAGAGCAATTTATTGCTGCTAAAATTCTTGAAATTTTCGAATTTATTAGTCTCTACAATTTGTTACAAGCAATATTATTGTTTTGTGGAAATTCTATTTATTTACAACATCTTCATTAATTATTGCTTAGAAAAAATTCATGAGAAAACATCAACAAGACTAAACATTATTTAAAGAACATATTGCCAAAATAAATTTCCAGGTCATGGAGTAGGAAAGTCAGTAAGGAGCACATAAAATAACATTAGGACAGAAGAAATATGGTTTCAGTTGAGAACACGGGTCTTCATGCATGTTTATGGATGTGGTCCAAAAAAAGCTGGTTAGTCTGATGCATTTTCTTTGTTTTATTAACCATGAAATGAAGGGAGAATCAGTCTGGAAACTCAAGCAGTGTCATCTTAGAATTTACACTGCTAATATGCTGAGTCTCAGTAATGGGAATAGGAGCCTAGCAAGGGTGTCCCTCTGAGAGTCTCCACCCAGCAACTGACTCACAGGGATGCAGAAACCCACAGACAAAAGTAGGTGGAGCTTGCAGACTTATGGAAGAGTAGGAGGAAGGATTTCGGACCTTGAAGGGGACAGGAACTCCACAGGAAGACCAACTGAGTCAATTAACCTGGACCCTAGGTGCTTTCAAGAGACTGAACCACCAAACAAAGAGCATGCATGGGCTGAATCTAGACTCCCTCATAAGTAGCAGATATGTAGCTCAGTCTTCATGTGGGTCCTGTACAACTGGAGCTAGGGTTATCCCAAAAGCTGTTGCCTGTCTGTAGGATATGTACTTCTAGTGGGGCTGCCTTGCCTAACTCTGAAGAGACTTGATGTCCCAGGGTGGGGGGATATCCAGGGATGCCTCCATCCTCTCAGAGGTTGGGGAGGTGGAGGAATTGTGGAAGGGGGTAACCAGGAGATACCATAGTCTTAAGCTGTCTGTTTTTATCACCAAAAATATGTACTAGAGAAATAGAAACATTTAAATAAAGAGCAAGAGAGATAGATATATTAATACAAGATGACAAGAAATATAATTAGTATTAATAAAGCAGAGCCTTCCACTTCTAACATACTTCAGGATACACAGAAATTATTAGCATTTATAAGATGATTAAAATCTTCATCTCATATATAGAATTATTTGGAAAGGGTAGCCAAGTTCGTAGGTAGAATATAAAGAATTAAAAAAAAATAAAGACCCGAAAGAAGTAACATCATAAGACTGACTTAAAAAACTAAAGGAAAGGGCTGAATTTATAATACAATATTCATTTGCTTGAAAACAAATACTCATAATGTTAGAAATATGACTTGTATCCCAAAATTAAATGTATTAGTACAAAATTATTATAATATTAATCACATTTATTAGTTTTATATTCCATGTTGACAGGTTACATGGGTTTTCTACATCATTTGATTGTTTAAGAAAATGTATGACTAAATAACTCATAACTGTTGTAAGACAATTGGTGTCAATATTTACATCAGCATAAAGAAAGATGTCTGTAACAACTAAACACATCAATTTATGATGATCTCCATGATTACTAAACTGTCTTCTACTCCATAATTTCATAGTAGTACTTCTTTTTACTTTAGTTACTAGGGTAATCATTTCCCTATCTACAACATGATTCTTTTCTCATGTCAAGAATACTAATGGTCAAATTTACTAATTAGACTAGAAAATTTCATTTTTACTCATTCCTCTTCAGTATCTTGTGCTTTCTTCACTTATATAAATTAAATTAAACAATTGATTTCAATTACATGAGTAATTATTAACTTTTGCTTAAAGGTTACATATATATATTCACACATATAAGATTCCCATTGCTACCTTGATTTTTATTTGAACTATAGATGACAATTGTACAATTATGTTTTAAATTGACATTTTAAAAAAACGTTGGATCAAAAAACAAAACAAAACAAAAACAAACAAAAAACAATGTTGTATCATAGATGATGTTAAATATTTTTAAATCCAAAAGCCCAGAAGTCTCCATTTATTTCCAGGTCTTGGACTTTCTTAGTCTATTATATTTGTTTGATTAAATTTCTCCACAGTTTTTTTTTTTTTTTTTGGTCCAGACTTGTTGATGTACTAGCACTAAGGCTGAAGTAGGAATATTGGAAGCAAGTCTTATGATGTTATAATAAGTATTTATAGAATATATGTGTATATGTTTCATAAGAATTTCATAAAGTATCAAAATCAAAATTATGAATGTATTTCTCTAAAAATGATATCCATTGTTGGATATACTTTTTCAGCTGTGCTCTATTGAATAGGCAGCCTTAACAAACTGTAAAACTCAGTCAGTCATATTGATGATAACAGGAGAACAAGGCTCTTTAAATCAAGGTATGTATGAGCTCACGGACACCAATGTAGCAAGCTCAGGGCCTGCATTGGTTAGCACTAGATCCTCTCCACAGATAGCTAAGCTATTAGCTTAGTATTTGTATGGAACTCCTACCCATGAGAGCCAATGGATCTCTAAATGTTTGGACTCTCCTTTTCCTGTTTGGTTGATGCATCCAAATTTGATATGATAGTATTTCCTTCAGCTCATTATACTTTATTTGGTCATACTTGGTTGCTACATAATAGAAGCCCTTTTAGGCTTATTTCTAATGAGAGACAGCTAGAGAGAAAAAGATATATAGAGTAAGAGAGGGAGGAGAGGGAGAGGGAGGGGGAGGGGAAGGGAGGGGAGGAGAGGGGGAGGAGAGGGAGAGGGGTAAGGGAAGAGGGAGAAGAAGAGGGAGAGGGAAAAAGAAGATCTGGAAGGCATGGGAAGTGGGAAAGAACTGGGAGGAATATTGAAAGAGGAAATTGTAATTAAGATATATTGTATGAGAATCAATGTATTTTCCATAAAAGAAAAGAAATATGTAAGAAACATTACACACATACACACAACACAAAAAAATACTTGGAAGTCTTCCAAATATAAATATTTAGAAGACTAAAGTAATGTGTGTGTGTGTATATATATATATACACATATACACACATATGGTAATGTGAATGTATGTGTGTAATGTTTTATATATATTATGTAATATAATGTGTAATATACATATATACATATGTAAATTTCTACATAATTTAGTTATATAGTAGAAGGGATTTATTGATGGCCAGAATGTTGTTTTATATTGTGATCAAGTAGCAAACAGAAAGCACATAATTACCACAGAATTGTATAAAAGGAGAGAGAAAAGGGGAAATAGTAAGTGGGGGATGGAAAAGGCATTAGAGTTCAAAGACAGCAAATAACTGTTCAATGAAATGGCCCTCATATGCTCTACTTAAAAACAAAAATGCTGCAGAATTAAAGAGAATGTGACACATGTTTGCATACCATGGTTCATCATAGAAGAACCAGGACTCAAGTGCTATGGAGCTACAGGAAATTCCAGAAGTCCACCTCAGGGAGACAATTTAAGCAAAACCTACACATTGGGACCAATAAAATGACTAATTTGAATATTAAAGAATTATCAATTTAAAATAATATCAAACTCTTGAGTAGAAAAGAAGACAGATATTAACCCTTAAAAAGCCATCCAAAATAGGTTAAATTTCTTGTCAAGTAAATACATTGGGATAAGTAGATATGACGATATCTTTCTAGACCAAAGTCTTCAGTGTCTATTGGTGCAGTAATGGCATGACTTTTATGGAACAACAAACAATTTTTGTCTTGCATTTCAAGTTTGCTCCACGGAAGGGAATGTCAAGCCTACCTTATAACCCTAGTTTAAAGCCTATGGCAGATCCTAAAACACTGAGGGCTAATAGAGCATGTATCTCTACTAGCACACCACCAACAATGCCCAGGGAACATCGTAGAAGAGGAAGTAGAAATAATGTAAGCACTGGAAGATAAGGAATGCTGTGAGATATGGTTATACGACATGACATAACAATCACACTCACAAATTTCCAGGCACTGTGGCGACCATCACAAAATCTGCACAGAGTCAAGAGGGTCATATTTTTTATGAATATTGGTGTGTTGCCTGAATGTATATCTGGATAAGGATGTTGGATCACCTGGAACAGGAGTTACAGAGAGTTGTGGGCTGCCTTGTGGCTGCTGGGAATTAAACCCAGCTGGAGAAAGCAGCCAGTACTCTTAATCACTGAGACCATCTCTCCAGCACAAGTCCATGTATTTGAATGCTTGGTCCCCAGTTAGTACAGATATTTGGGAAGGATTGGAAAGCCTGGCCTTGTTGGAGCAGATGTGTCAGTGGGGCTAGGCTTTGTTGTTTCAAAACCTATGCTAGCCCCAATGTCTTTCTCATTGTCTGTTGACCGCTATTCAGAATGTAAACCTCTCAGCCAATACTCCAATGTCTGTTTACCTCCTTGATAATCTTATATAAACCCTCTGAAAATGTAAACAAGCTCCCAATTAAAGCTTCATTTTATATAAAATAATTCTAACATGATGTATAAGGGGATCTTCAAGTCCCCAGATGTGGCCCCTACTGGATTTCCCATGATGTAGTGGACCACCTAACCCCAATGCTTACGTGGGCAGGCTATCTGGAGAGAGAGAGAGAGAGAGAGAGAGAGAGAGAGAGAGAGAGAGAGAG
>JADRCH010008236.1:0-60647 GCA_019843965.1 Rhynchomys soricoides
CTTCTTCTGGCTAATCTGCCGAGGAAGTCACAGCACAGATGAAGAACCTGACCATGGTGGTGCTTACTGACCTGGGCAGACCCAATTAATGTGGCATGGCATTTACTACTTTGGATGGAAATCTTCATAGACAAACATAAGCCCAAGACTGCCAGGAATATATGGTTACTGTGTAACTGGTCTTCTGCTACTTTGTGAGTTCTTCTTTCTTCCACCCTTCTATACCCTTTCAACGCTCTAACACTAGATAGGAGAGAGAGAGAAAAAGAAAGGATAGAAAAAAGGAAAGAGATTCCTGAATAAAGTCAGGGAGGGATCAGAAAGGTGTCTATGTTATCATTAGATTACTGCCTGCATCCCTTATCCACTTGTCCAGAGGCACCACTTGCACCTTTAATGGTCTAATAACATTTTACATTTGGTATTTCCATTTTCATATGCCAAAGGATCTACAAGCACCTGCTTTTGAGTCAGTCTGATACAGCTTTGTTCACAGGTGAGACTAATCTTTGTAAAAAAAAACCAGTGAGGGCTTCTCCAGAGCTTGTAAAATCTTTGTAAACAAAGTATATTCCTGGAGGGCTCCTTGACTTTGTCCCAAGCTCTTAAAGCCACTAAGTGACATAGTTCTATTGTACTGTCATCATCAAGTTGAATCTGTTCTTGGATATCGGAGTACTTCACCCAGCACCTGATCTTTTACTATATTCATTCTCCTCACTCGATTTCACTGTTCAATATTTACAGTTTCTTCCCTCCAGCATGTTAACCATTGCAGTTTGTAGACTGGCCTGTAGTACAGCTGTCACCAATCCCTTCCAGTATTGGGGAATAATTCTATTTTGAGTAGCCTAGTTATTTAGAATTTGTTTCACTTAAGGCGAATGCATCCCATATAAGACCAGAGCCTCTTTAATAGGACGCCATCCTATCTTGTTTCACACCATTAGCAGGCATATGCTATATGGCTACTGGGAAAGTTGATGGTGATCTCATAATTCTGGGTCACTCCTCTGATTAACTTGTTCTCTGGAAACAAGTTTTTTTTTTTTTTTTTTTTTTTTTAAATCATCAGATTGTCTCCCACCTTTTCAGCTATTCTCTGACCCAACTGCCCTCCAGTCCAGTTTCTTTCCCTCTTTCCACCTGCAGTAAACTCCCATTCTATTGCTTAGTCGCCTGCACTGAGCCTTTTCACTCTCCCTTTTCCAGTGCTCCTCACCCCCCCTTTCCATTTCCACTCACAATATTTTCAGTTGCACAACCAATTCTGCAACCCTTTCAGAAATGAGAGAGCTGAACGAAGCCTTTTGTTGTTCTATTTCAACCTTTTTGTTTCTCAGGCCCCTTCATTTTCACCTGCAAGTTTTCCAGTTGCACAGACATTCTCCCAACCTTCTTTGAAAGAGAATACAGAAAGAAGAAAAAGAAAACAAAAAACAAAAGCCAAAAACCAGAAAATCCCCCCTGGGAGCAAAGTGGGAAATATCCCAGCAAAAACAGTCACAATACATTTTTTGCTGGTGTCCTGAAAAAAATATCCATTCCTCTACCCCCTGAAATTTCCTCTACGGCATTTGAAATCAAATTCCCCATTCTGCCACATTAGGTGCCACTTGTCCTTTGCTGCTTGTAGGTTCTTCTATCTTCTACCATCCTCCTACCTTTTCAGCTCCCTAACCCTAGATAGGAGAGAAAGAAGGATACAGAGGAAAGGAAAGAGACCCCTGAGTGAAGCCAAGGGCTAGACAGGGGGTGATATTATTGTAGATTACTTCCTGCTGATTAGGGGTGTTGAGTTCCTTCGGGCATCTTTGATCTTCATCACCAGGATATCTAATTTCTGGTTCTTCTTTGACCACCACTACTTAAGAAACCATGACCAACAGCAACCAACAACCCATGGCACCTCTTGGGGCCCTAGCTTTTATATACCCTCTAAAAAGTCCCCAGAACCTCAAATGCCATACAACTGCAGAAACTATGTGTAGCTGGCAAAATCACGTCCTTGATAGAGCACAAGGCAAATTATAGTCAACTGCTGAGGACAATACAAAGCAGACCCTTATCCCACACTTGGGATTTAAAAAAAAAAAACAAAACTAAACTAAAAAACAAACAAAAAAACCCAAATTCTTATATTTCTGTGTTTCTTAAAGAAACCAAGATTCCAAAATTGTCACTAGAACAGTGTTGCACAGAACACCTTACAGATGGCTTTGCTCACATGAATTTGGGGCTCTATTTGCCCCTAGTAGTATTAGTTGTCATTGTCGTAGTAGCAGCAGTAATAGTAGTAGTAATGCCACCATTTTCTGTAGGACATACCAGCAGTGCCCCAGCCCCAATCATCATTTGAGGGATCAAGAGGTTTTGTTTTATCAGTAAAGTTGTCGAGAAGAGATTGTAGTGCCAGTTTTTGGTGGCACACACCTTTAGTTCCAGCTCTTTGGAGGCAGAGGCAGAGGCAGTGGGCTTCAGAGGCCAGCTAGGAAAACACTGTCTTGAAAGCAAAGAGAGGATGAAGAGGAGGAAGAAAAAGGGAAAAAGAAGGAAGAAAAAGGAGAAGGAAAAGGAAGGAAAGTAGGAGGTAGAAAAGTGGTAATTGTAAAATTGGGGTCTGGAGGCTTGGCCGCTGGATTCCATTCAAAGCCCAAGGCCACCAAACTTCTAAAACTCCCTAGGCCTCTTTCCACTGTACTAGCCTCCCCTGTGCTGCCTCCAACAGGCACAATTCTCTCTGTCCTTAGCAACAGATTTCACTCTGCCACCATCTGTTCTCAAGCCTCTTCTTGTAAGCCACAAACTGGAATCTTCCACCTTCCTGAAGCCATTGTGCTGCTTTCACTCTCTCTCTCTCTCTCTCAGTGATCCTACTACTCCTCTAGATTTTCATGCTGCACCAGGACCAACTACTTCTCTCTCTCTTGGGGAATCTTCATTCTTTCCCTTCCGGCTTTCCTCCCATGCCTGTCAGGAGTTCCCTCTGCACTGGTACTTGCTTCTCCTGCAACAATCCTAACCACAATTACAAGTGAACCTTCCCCTATGGAAGAGTCAGGGGAAGGACTGAAGGAACTAAAGGGGATGGCAACCCCACAGGAAGACCAACAGTATCAAGAAACCCATAACCCTGGGAACTCCCACAGATTAAGCCACCAACACAAACAGTATACATGGGCTGGTCCGTGCCCCCCAAGCACATACGTAGCAGAGGACTGCCTTGTCTTGCCTCAGTGGGAGAGGATTCAACTGATAGTGTAGAGCTCTAGGAAAGGGAGATGCTGTGGAAGAGGGTTTGGGGAAAAGGGGGTAGGTAGGTGGGTGAGGGAGCACCCTCTCAGAGGCAAAATGGAGGGGGGATGGGGCGAAGAATTCTGGGAGAGGTGACCTGGAAGGGGGTGTGTGTTAACATTTGGAATGTAAATTTTTTTTTTTTTTTTTAAAGTGAACCTTCAGGATGCAGCTCTCCTTTGTTCAACTCCTTTAAAACAGCTAACTCACTCTCTGTTTTAAAAACTATTTTTAAAAACTATGAGCTATATAACAGCACGATAAAGCAGACATGTTCAGTTTAGAAAATGACTACAAACCTAGTGCTTATTTGTTCTCAAACCATCAATTATCAACATTAAATCACTCATTTTCCAATCAACTTCTGGCCCACAGGTCCAGGTAAGTACAGATAAAGAAATCTAAGCAGAATAGGTGAGCTGGATGTATGTCTGCAACATGCTAGTGGTAGTGCCTGAGTATATCTTTCTGGTCATCCTTTGATCTAGCTCAAGCACCCAGGTGAATCCTTTCTTACTGGCTCTGGTCTTCTGTATGGGCTGTAAGCAGGTGTGTCTGAACTGGAGCTTTGTTTCTGGAATCTGGCATTGCTATCCTAAAGCCACTGGCGAGGGCACAACCTTTAGCTCTGGCTACAGTCTCCAGGAAGATGCCCATTAAACACAGGTGTCCACAAGCTGGAGAGGAATATCTCTACCACACATCTCTGTATTACCCAACTTGGGAAGAAACTTTTATTGTTCTCCTAAGTGACTCACCAAAAACAAACACACACACACAAACCAGAAACCACACGTACATACACATCTGTGTGATCAGTGAATTTATGAACCAATCCTATTAGATAATGATGAAACAAAGTAAATGAGGCTTCCGGGCAGCATACTCTTCTACCCAATGCTCTTTGCTGTCTGAGCAAAAGAAAACTGAGGGCAGGCAGTAAAGACAAGTCTCCTTGAGCACCTTCTAGAAGAAGAGCTGACACCATTTCCTGTATACCTTCAGGATACCTCCAATGTTTCACTCTCATTCAAGGCCAAGAAAATATTAATACTTCATAACTATATACTTTGAAAGGCTATTTCAAAATAATTCCTATATTATCTTTGACTGAAGCTGGCCTGACTCAGCACCCTTGGTGTCCAGTGAGTGTGGGGAGTGCTGGGTCCACCTCATGCACACAACTTACTGCTCTTCAGTATTTTCTGCATAGGGAGGAGTGAATTACTTTTATTATTTATTTTTATAATTAAAAAAGTACTGTAAGAATTATTTGGGGTTAAGATAGTTGTTTCTTGTCTAATGATGATGTGATCTATCAGTCTATCACCAAGGTGTCCCATCTAGAACTAGATGCACACAAAGCCTCTCCCACCTTCCCTGGAGTTTCCAGGTCTAAAATTCCAATCTCTCTACTAGCTTAGTCTCTTCCCATCTTCTGCCTCAGTTGTTATCTCTCCCACAAACTCTTGCCTCACTATGACTTCCTCCATCAACGATACTTGTGCTTCCTTCCAGCTCTTACTGATGCTAACTTTAGGAGCTTAGATGTCTGTATACCAGAACCAGCTAGCTCAGGTTGCCCCTACAGCCCAGCTCCCAGGAAAGAGAGTTGGCTCCCCTGCTAACTGAAGGGCAGAAGCCCTTGAAGCAAGAACAGTGACTGTGGTGGCAGTTCATACATACCAGGCCAGCTCCTCCCTATGTCCTTAAAGCACCAACTCAACTCCTTCATGGAACCTCCCAAGTCCACAGCTTCCTAGGTGCTACATCCGTACTGTGTTGTGCTCTGTCTGTTTTGCTTGTCACCATACCACCAGTGCCTAGTTAATGCTTGAACAGGATCATCAGGTCTTCCTTCAGAGTCTGACACCAACCATGCTTTTTGTAAAGCATTAGATACATAATTCTGCCAAGACAGAACACTAGTCTTTACAAAATTCTGTAACACAGTAAGAATGAAAATACTTAACCAATAGAGACACAGTCTCCACTCAAATATCCAGACTCACTTTTTCTTGTACTTAAACTCAGGCAGAGGATGAGTTATGCATTCTGCTCCAGAGCTCAGAAAGCTCTTGTAGCTAAATCCTATCAGAAGGCTTTGAAAATTATAGTATCACATAAAGAGATACAGTTACCCTCAGCAAGACTGAAATAGAAATTGAACCCTTGCTCTGTTTAAAAGTTTCTGTCAAGAAAAATAAACCAGTTGCTAGAGAAATGGCTCAGCAGTTAAGAGCACTGACTGCTCTTCCAGAGGTCCTAAGTTCAATTCCCAGCACCCACATGGTGGCTCACAACCATATGTAATGGGATCTGATGCCCTTTTCTGGTGTGTGTGAAGACAGCAATAGTGTACTCACATACATAAAATAAATAAATAAATCTTTAAAAAAAAAGAAAGATAGGTAGTTAGAGAGAGAGATAGGTAAGCAAACTCGTGGACTAAGTGTGGGTTTTAAGTCAAGTAGAACAAGCTCATGTCAGCACTTGGCTCTGACAAGTAGCACTACTGAGAGGTTCCTCAGCACAGGGCTTAGGGGCAGCGCCCTGCACTCATCTCTTCAGTCAAGTAGACTCTAGGGGTTTGAAATGGCTTGGAAGGGAAGGTTGGATCTGGAAAAGTAAAGGTGGGAGTCCCAGCTTGCTGGAAGGACATGATCAAGTGCATCTAGTCTGTGCACTTGCTTATTGCTCAGGCATTCCCCTAGAGACAGATCTGATATTAGAACACTCATGAGAACTTTAGTGTCTGGACCTACAGGACAGACACTAAACATACAGGATCTGAGACCAAGGTTTTGCATAGGTGGGTACCATCCAGTGAAGCTCTGCCCATAATCCCCTGCCTCTTTAACAGAGTGTTAATGTCCTAGGCTGGTCTATAAGAAAGGATGCTTAGCTATTATGGAGGGAGGTGTGGCCTCGTGGGTGTGGGCTTTAACCCTTGTCCTATTTGCCTGGGAGCCAATCGTTTAACAGCATTCCAGATGAAGATGCAGAACTCTCAGCTCCTCCTGCACCATGCCTGCCTGGATGCTGCCATGCTCTCTCAGAGATGATACTGGACTGAACCTCTGAATCTGTAAGCCAGCCCTAATTAAATGTTGTCCTTTATAGAGTTGCCTTGGTCATGGTGTCTGTTCACAGCAGTAAAACCCTAACTAAGACACTATTTGAATTAGGAAACATAGCAGTTCTCTGAATAGGCACTGCATACATCAATTTACATAAATAAAGTCCACTTTTCTTCACTATGTGAAGAGTTTAAGAGTCTGAGAGCAACTAAAGGGGGGAGGGCTTTGAGGGCACTACCCACCTAACACTTAAAATTCCACTACTGGATGACCACACAAACGATATGGATAAATTAGTGTTGCTTTCAGCTCATGAGTTACTAACTCCTGCATGTCAGAGGTTTTTCCCAACAGTAAGTGGTTAAGAATTCATTGCTATGGAGATGCTGTCATCACTGTTTTCTTTTCTTACAGTCAGCCTTTAGTCCTGCACACTCACTTCATGCCTGAAATGTCATCTTCCACTGATACATGGTTCAAAGGCTCCATGCTCCTATAGCAGGATTCTGTTGTAAAGGAGCAGAGTGTTCACACTTTACCTAGGGGACTTAGCTGAGCCACCTCACAGCATGACTCTTTTTTTTTTTTTAAATCTAAACTAGTCTTATACCTCACACCTACTCCTTTTCTCCTTCCACAGCAAACAACACATCAGCAGCTTAGCCATGGCTAGTCAGGAACTAGGGATCCTCCTGCCTCTAGCCTCCCAATTCTGATGCCCAACCCTTTCATATTTCTTGAATCAAAACTTAAAAAGGGCTAGAAACTTTTTTCACTTTCCTTATTCGTAAAAATTATGCATGATACACTTGTAAGTATGAAAGTGTCATGGAGCTCCTAGGAAACTCATAAGGGGGATATCCTCAAATGGTATTAAGGTACTGTATAGCAGTGGGGACAGTTTCCTGTTTACTGACTATAGACAAACTGAATGCACTGGTTGGACTAGCTGGTGAGCCTTGATACAAGCTGAGCTTTACATTAAGAACATGAGGCCTCCTCAAGAGGCAACACACTTTAATCCCATAGTTAGCTCATCTAAGGACAGAGGGTGATAGGGAGGAAGTAAACGGCTCAAGAAACCAAATGGATGTACACAGAATAAATGCAGAGAAAATTAAGGCTCATGGGGCCCAGAGAATATGGTACTTTTTAAACAACACAGCCATCTTGTGACTATTTCAGATGCTGCCATATCAAACTTATTCCTGCACTTTTGCAGGAAGAACAGGAAGCTTAAGAGAGAGTATCGAAGGCCTCCCGTCACTGTCCCAACAGGACCGCTTGCCTCAGACCCAGGCCTGCTATACCCTCCTTACCCAACACCGCACTGTGAAGAGTAAGAGGCTTGTAACTAAGTACACAGACGCTAAAAGTCACAGCGTTACAATAACACACAAACATTTGTTTGTAGGCGCATGAGGCAATCAATGTTCACATCAATCAGGAGGCACAACCCAATAAACAAAGCACAATTTGAAACATTTAAAAACAACAGGATACCAAAGAATGGTAGAGGCCTCCAACACCAGAGAGCATTGTGTCTATTTTCTGTGCTGCCTCAGGCTCCCTCCCACAGGTAGTGCATAGGACACAGGGCTCAGGAGGCATTTGCCAGTAAATCCATACCACATAGTTCCACTATGCCAATAGCTCAATTCAACCACTCTCTCTGTTTTCCTCAGTATGTGTTGGTGTTTAGTACAGCAGCAAGACTGAATTACTCCTGTGCATTCTTTATTCCATCCTTTAGCAGAAAAGTCTTATGTTCTGCAGCCTGGTGAAGCTGCAGGCTTCCTGTGCTGAATGAATTTTAAGAAAAATTAGCCTCGCTGGGCAGTGGTGGCGCACGCCTTTAATCCCAGCACTCAGGAGGCAGAGGCAGGTGGATCTCTGAGTTCGAGGCCAGCCTGGTCTACAGAGTGAGTTCCAGGACAGCCAGGGCTACACAGAGAAACCCTGTCTTGAAAAACCAAAAAAAAAAAAAAAAAAAACTTAGCCTCAGCTAGAGTAAGTACAAATAAGGGGAACCATCCAAAATATACCACAAACATGCGAAGTTCTCCAGGTCTGGAAGGAATGACATATCCAAGATGAAACAGACATTGTATGCAACTATCCCAAACGTAGGGGGTTAGCCTTACTTCACTGAAAAGGATAGGCAAGGCAAAGACATAGGTCACCTCTTATCTGAACTATGGAAATAAAATATCAATCTACTAATATATTTTCAACTAATGGCACTTAGTGCTGGAACTTCTTTTTAAGACTTGTTCAAATCTTTGTAAAAGAGTAAGTTGAAAATCAACAGCATTTTCAACCTGCCTGTCAGCCAGCCAGCCAGCCAAGCAGTATTTATAAGTCAGACACTACTCTTAATATTAAGGACTCAGCAAAAACTACGTCTCCCCTCTGCTGCTGACTTGATCTTTCAATGGGGTCAGAAGGGCCGGGGAAAGCTGTTAAGATACTGTGACTAGAGAAGACATCTCTGATGTCTGAGGTAAAGATTGAATGAAGCAGTGGTGGAGCCATGCACATAGCTAGCACAAGCAGAAAGATTAGCTGGTGTAAAGCATGGAGGGGTGAGGGTGAACATGCTTAGTGTATGTTTGAGAACACAAGGAAGCGGGGGCGGGGGGTAAGATTAGGGGGGAAAAAAAAAGGGAGGGAGAGGCCATGAAGGCCTTATATAGGAGCTGTGGGAGACCTTGGAGTCTTGGCAGGAGCCAGCCCAAGTCTGAGTCCCACGGTAAGATAAGATGCCTTTAAGAGTTTTCAGTAAAGAAAAAAGGGAAACCACAGATAGAGGGTCACTGTAGAAAGGAAGTAGTGGTGAGGTGGTCAGAGTCAGTGTGTACTTTAGTGACAGGCTGTGAATAAGAGGAATCAAAAGTGGAAGCACTGTTCTTGTCCTAGGCCCCTAGGAGCATCAAGACAAGGACAGAGTGAGCAGAATGGATGTGGCCTTCTCACATACTGAACCACGGTCAGGAACATAAGTGATTCTCAGTGTCAAAGCTTGCATGGCCATTCATACCCAACTGTACAGTGTTTTTATGTGTTTGAAGAAACAGAGAAGAGCAAATTGTAGCAGTAGCCATCATTTCTTAAGCATTTAATAATTGTTAGGCAGTATATTAATCAATGTACATACTATCATGGTTAATGCACACACAGAAACACTTAGCCAGGGCATCTGGCATGTTGTGAACAATCTCAGAGAGACTTACTTCTGTTATGCTAATAGGAATTATTTTATCATCCCTTTATCAGACCAGAAGGCCATTCCAAACCCTAGCTGCTTCCTCTACTCTAGTGCCTGCTCTACAGACAGTGACACTCAGCGCACATGGAGACATGAAACTCTGCACTGTACTTCATATGAACCTAAAATATAATCTTTATCTTGACCCTATCTCTACCTGAAAATTCCTAATTAAAGCCTCTTTGAAAATTCTAAATTATTAGAACATTAGTACACTGGGATCATTTCTTTTTGGACCATAAAAACCTGTAAAAATGGTAAACGCATGTGAAGTTATAAGATTATGAGGCTTTTCCATATTTTACTTCTTTTTAGAGAGTTTCTGATCACAACAAATGTCAAAGGGCAAAGACAGTACAGTGGACATTAAGAAAAGGAAATCCTGTCCCTGATCAGGTCAGAGTCTAAAGAGCTTCTGTTTCAGTCTGTCTTTAAACTGGACAGTAACACTCTTTCTGTAGCGTAGATGGTAAGGCCAATGAGGATCAACAACTTAAAAATGTCAGTCATCCCTCAGGGTCCACAGAGAACTGGATCCATGAAGACCTTACATACTGAAATCAAAGCATATGCAGTCCCTTACATCATGTCATGAAGTATCTGTGTAGAACCTGCGTGCGTCCTACCACGCGGAGAAAGACAATCTGTGGACTAGCGATAATACCTAGATACAATATTTAGGGAATATTGACAATAAGGAAAAAAATTGCACACGTGTATTTTTCTCCAAATATCTTCAGTCCACAGTTGACTGAACCCATAAACAGGAAATGCACAGATACACAAAAGCCAAAGTATACATGAAGGCCCAGAGTATACACAAAGGTGTTTTGAGAGCAGAAAGGCACAAAGTCACACAACACCCTTATTATGGGATATAATTCCACAATCTCATAATGGGAGATACTGCATACTCTCAGAAGTTTCACTATTTTGTTTATTTTGGTTTTGTGAGTTAGTCTTGCTGTGTGGATCAGGTTGCTTGGGGCTCATATGTAGCCCAGGACGGCCTGAAACTAATGCTTCTCCTGCTTTTTGGCCTCCCAAGTGCTGAGACTGCAGTGTATATCACCACGCTCAGCAAATATCATTTTTTTAAAATTACTGACATGACATTATACCTGACTCCATGAGACACCGCAGCCAAAATACAAGTACATCTATACGCTAACATTCTGTAATATCTTCAGGCTGTGTAAACATGAGCTATACATGAAATACACATGAATTTGGAAAGTAGTACACTTGAGTTCTAATCCCAGGATTGATCAGTAAAAATAAAATAGCAACAGTGCTACTCCCACCAAAACAACAAACACAACAAAAAGCCCTCAATAGTTTCCAAAATACTCTGGCATCAACCACTTAGAAAAAGGGGCACTCAGTGTGAACTATCAATTACATATTATAAGCATTAACAACGTTATCAGAAAATCTGAGGTATCAACTGGAAAAGGAAGACTACGTTAATGCAAACGCTGCCTTACCTTTGTGTTACAGGCTAGCTCCATGAGCCTCTTTGCGTTCTCTTCTGAGCGGTATCGTTTAGGGAGCTGAACCCTGAAGAACTTCAAGGCACCCTCAAAGTCTGTCAACAGCAAGTCATCCTTGGAAGTCTTGAAGAAAATAAGAAAAAAAAAACCCACATGTACGGAAATGTCTGTTATGAAGATACATAAGAAACATTTTACAATCCCAGCAGTATTTCTTAGTTTTGTAGAGTAACTTGCACACATTCCAACAGGGAAAAGGGCAAGCCAAAGGAACACAACGACCTCTTAGCATGAGATGAAACTAAATATACACAACGGCACAGGGCAGGACAGCAGAGAGCTCAGCTCACCGGACATGTACCTTAAGTAGTCCAAGGGCGACATTAAAGATGACACTTATTCCCTGAAAGAAGAGAGAAGACAGCTTTATTCTCTGTACCTGCTCTGTTCTGTTAGCTTCAGGGCCATCAAGAAAAGGGACTTAAAGGAGACCCAATCTCCAGTTTTCCTCAGAAGACCTTTACCAGTCCTATCCTCACACTTAAGAAGAAGGAATGCTTGTCCGAAATAGTCCATGACACCAAACCAAATATTATAGCCATTAAATGGTAACCTACAAATATGGCAATCCCATGTACCCCAGAACTGAATTTCCCTCAAGGTCTCTTAATCTGTCTTCCTCATCTGAACAAAATGGGAATTGCGAGCTAAAGAACAGGTGAGGGAAGGCGCTAACAATTGTCTTCAAACTAAACTCAAACTAATAATGTCGGGGCCTTGGTTCCTATAACTAGTATGTTTTTCTTTTCTTTTCTCTTTTCTTTTCTTTTCTTTTCTTTTCTTTTCTTTTCTTTTCTTTTCTTTTCTTTTCTTTTCTTTTCTTGAGACAGGGTTTCTCTGTGTTGTGTAGTCCTGGCTATCCTAAGAACTCTCTCTGTAGACCAGGCTGGCCTTGAACTCAGAGATCTGTCTCTGCCTTCTAAGTGATGGGATTAAAGATTTGTTTCAAAATATAAAAATAGAACCGTGACACATCATAATTATCACAGTGAAAAAATGTAATATTCCATTTAAAAAATATATATGCAAAAATGCATTTTCTTTTGAAATGCTCCTTTAGGTCCAGCTCCCTAAAGCAAAAGTGGTGAAAAAATATTCACTAAAAATTTATAAGTAGTTAAACTGTAGAGACAGTGAGATTAAATTATTTTCAATAGTTTTTAATCACATTTTCTAAAGTTTCTGCCATAAGCATATTATTTATAATTAGTTGCTTTTTTCTCTTATTAACACATACATACCTTTCAAATCTCAACCTATGTCATGGCTAAGGGCATTTTTCACACTGCCTTGTTTCTTTTAGTGACAATGCTCTACTTTAGCAAATTCCTACCCAGCCTCAAAACATCTTCCCTTCAGCTGGCATAATCATGTAAGTCAGCCCACCCCTACCCAGCAAAGCCTCCAGGCAGGAGATGTGGCACACACCTGTACTCTCTGCATCCAGGAAACCCTAAACAGACAAGGTACCAGTTCCCACTACAGATACAGGTGTGAGAGCTATGGCTTAGTTCTAAGGGTAAGACTCTGAGGAAGCTGCGTGCTGCCAACCTGTCTTCCTGTACACAAGAAAGAAGCCTCTTATTCTGCTTACTCAGTGTCACAGATCCAAACGGAGTACTATCTAGTCTAAATGTCTGATGTGAGCCTCTGTGACAAAGATGAATACTGGCATCAGGAAGAGCCACCTCAACCCAGACTTGGCAAAACCAAAACAAAACAGAGGACAAGAGACTTGATAGAGCTTATAGTAAAGTGTACTGCACACCCAAGTCTAGGTCCTATGCCTCTGATACATACCTCACATAAGAGCAGGTCGATGATATGGAAGACCATGTAGAGAGGGAATTTTGCAGTGAAAAGTGTAAGGAACCACTGGGAGGCATACATGTGTGCTTCAAGGCTGATATCCAGGAAGTGGTTGTACAGATCAGGAATATATTCCTGAAATAGCAAATTTATTAGTTCTGGGCACATATGCAGTTATGCTCTTATTTCCCAGGAGGCTCATAAATCTGCCAGCAGTAGCCTGGAAACTCATATACTTGTGTAAATATCTCTGAAGTGTTCATAGCACTTATTCACTTATCAGTTCTTTTCAGACTAGTTGAAAAGAACTAGTTGAAAGAAAGAGGAATTCCCCAGAATAGTGACAAGTATTTGGAAAGGTAGTTTTTTATTTTTAAGTTGTGAAATGTTTTGGGAAAGTTTGTTTCAATTTGGCAGGGGACTTTTAAACAGATCTCTCTGTAGCCTTTGTGAACACTTCCTCCCTGAATTTGCTATAGAAAAGGGCTCTTTAGATCATTTCTAAGACTGACTAAAACACATCAGATTCCCATCCTCATCACAAACAACAGGAATAAAAGCCATTGTTTCCCAGTCTTTCTGACACTAGTTTGCACCTATCCATCCAATGCAGTCTGAGTTCCTTTTACCTGCATGAGGCGCTCCAACTGGTAGAACTTGCAGTGTAGATCTTCAAAATTTTGCTTGAAAAGTTCTCTGAGACCATAGTCAAACATGATCTTGACCAGAACACTGAATGCCTGTTCTTCGGGCATCTGTAACAGAGGCAGTGGATGGGTGGGAAACAAAACAATTACCTCAGTCTCTTCAGCTTGTCCTCCATTGTCTTATCAGGAAATGGAACAGTACACAGAAACCCAGCACTAACTGACTCAGGCAAGGAGTCTGTTCTGTCACTGCCTCTCCCAAAGCAGGAGTGTAATGATGAATTATGAACCACTAGAAGGACTAATGAGTACCCAGGACAGTAAAGTTTGTGCCTCCTGCACAGAGTCAAGAATAGGCTCCAACTGGATTGGTGGTGGTGCACGCTTTTAGCCCCAGCACTTGGGAGGCAGAGGCAGGCAGATCTTTGTAAGTTCAAGTCTAGCCTGGTATAGAGAACAAGTTACAGGACAGCCAAGACTAAAGAGGGAAACCCTATCTTTTTTGTTGTTGGTTTTTTTTTGGTTTTTTTTTTTTTGTATTTTTGTTTTTCAAGACAGGGTTTCTCTGTATAGCCCTGGCTGTCCTAGAACTCATTCTGTAGACCAGGCTGGCCTCGAACTCAGAAATCCTCCTGCCTCTGCCTCCCAAGCGCTGGGATTAAAGGCGTGAGCCACCACTGCCCGGCAAGAAACCCTGTCTTAACAGAAACAGAACATTATAAAATAAAGCAAAAACAGAACAGGCCCTATGGAAGCACAGAATTAGAGGTGGATACAAACAGTCTGGTACATGCTATGTTTTAGCTTTCTGAAATCATAAGGCCTGTGTTCAACTATTTTTCTTCCCCTTGCCATAATGTCATTCTGGCAAATTGATTTTCCTTGCCTATTATTGTAGCACACATAAATACACATAAATTAAAAATAAATCTTAAAAAGCAGCTTGTCTCAAAAAAAACCAAAACAATAGCTTGTTCTAGAAGAGCCCTTCCACAGTCTCAGTCTAAAGAAATCACTCAACAGTGACAGCAGTGTAGCAACAGTGCAACAGCAGTGGTGGCATTGGAGTTGAATTGCCCAAGACCCTCCTGAACTTCTGTCCACAAATATCCACCTAAGAGTAAGTGCATCTTCCATGGCTCTATGGAACATTCCTCCAAGAGTTGGAGAGATGTCTAGGTTTCAAACAGAAGGAAAGCACTGGCACTGTTTTTAAGGCTTTACATGACTGTAGCAAGGATCAGAAAAGTCAAGATGGTGGACGAGCTTCTGTGGAATTAAACACTGGAGGTGGCTAGAACACAGGACCCAGAAAGAAAAAAAGTACAGTGAAAGAGCAATCTAAAGACAAAGCCTAGCAGATTCTTACTGGAAAGGATAGGGTATATGGGGAAAAATGCTAGCTTTTCTGATACCCTTGCTGTGGAATGTGGTTCCCCTTTCCCACATGTGAGGGAAAGTGACTTGATTTGTGTGGCATTTCTGATGCTGGGTTGCCCATTTCCCTTGCAGGGAAACAAACACTTAAAACTAAGGCAAGTAGGAGTTCTAAACAGGAGAGGGATTTGAGAAAGACATTTTCAAGGGGTGATACTTAAATGGGTATAAGTGGTCTTTGAGTGAAATTATAATAAAGAAACAAAAAATAAATAGATGAACCCCACAGATGTGCAAGACAGATATAAAGTCTGGCCAACACAACAAATCATAAAGAAAAAAAAGAACTTGACCAGTTATTAATGTCATAGCATTAGCATATTCCAGATCACCCAGAATCCCACTCTTCTCCGTAACTCTGCTGTGCCCGCTACAGATACCACCAAGCTGAGTTCACAATAGAGAAAATAGTGTTTTTCCTTTTTACTTGTAAAGCCGTTTTGACAAAATGGCTTAAAATCCTAAGAGTTCCTGCCCCTCAGAGCAAACATGTGGGCTTTATTTTGGCTTGCATGGATGTTCCCATGTGAGCCTGTTTTCCTCTCTAGCTCTGTCTCTTTCTCCCCTCCTACTCTAGTCACACTTATGTCTCTTTAAATTCTATACATTTGAAATTCTTCAGCTTTTACTTAATATATGATCCCTTTGATAGCAATGTTCTACTATATTTTCATGGTTTTAGAATACCTCCATAGCAATGTTAAACAGAAGAAGGTTAAATGACACTGAAGAGGAGTCCACGATTTTCAGGTCTTCTGCACTGTAATGGTTTGTCTGCCAAGAGGAGCCTTTTCTTTAATCTAAACAAAGTCTCTGTTACAGTCTTGCACTGTTCATTGATTTTACCTGTATGGAGCCATTAAAAGGCTTGTACAGCCACCTGCTTACAGATGGTGGCGTCACTAGCTTTGTACTGTGCTCACTCTTAAGCTTCTCATTTCCAACAGGACTCAGAACTGCTGACACCACATGGGTAGTATTCTTGCCACACATTTTTAAGTTAAATAATGAGAAAATGATTAAGCAAATTAAGAATATGACACATTTTATGAGACAATATGGTTACTTTTTTTTTTTAGGTGAATGTCTTGAAACAGAGATATCAGGGTGGTTTACATAAAGTGTAAGGACAAAAGTCAAACAAATGCAGCACCTGACTTGTTGCTGGATCATAGTCAGAGTAACAGCCATAAAGGAGCCACATATGGGCAGGGGATATAGCTCACTGCTCAAACACGTACCTAGTATGTTTGATGCAACAGAATAACCAAGAGCTAATGGAGTACACATGTGCTAGGAGAGGCACTGACTGTGGACTGTGTGCCAGGCCGACGTCAAGGTGGGGTGTGACCATATTACAGTTATGGTGCAGAATGCCCTGGTCCTTACAAGACACAAGCTAAAATGTTTGCTACTTTCTTTTAAAATATAGTCACTTGCTGTTGTTGAAATGAAAAATGAAGACAGAGATAAATCAGTAACTAGAAGTCAAATGAAAACTACTTAATATGGCTATTCAGCTCACATTTCTATGAATTAAAAAAATGAAAAAGTTGGACAGTAAAGGTCTTTACTAAATGAATCCATTAATAAAATGATACTAAGGAAATTCTTGCTCTCTTCCCAAAACATACATTTCCAAACAGATATTAATGATAGTGGGTACTTTACAGGCAACAAAATATTCCCAAGAGTCAACCAATGCTGAGTCTAACCTTCTGAGAAAAATCTAAGCTACTCGTCTAAAACAGTGCCACTCATCTTCATCATGTTTCTTTTCATAGTGCCATTAAGTTAAATTTAGTTAGTCAATACACAAGCTAAAGATTCTGTCTAAGACTGTGGCCACGCCCAACCTTAAGCCTGCTTAAGTCTAAGCAGGCGCATGGATCAGTGACACAGACCCAGCTACTCACATGGAGAAGCAGCACAGCCGCAAGGAAGGACTGGCCCTGGCAGTAACCAATCTCTTCATCATACACAGAATATGCCTGGGGGGAAAAGGTGCTTAAATGAGTTAGACATTCATGGGCCATGCCTGTTCTCTCAGACCTTAAAGCAAGAACCAAGAGGATGCTACCCAAGCCTCTCTAAAACACTCAGAGATCAAAAGAATGAAGCTAACATCTCTCTCCAAGCCCAGTGCTGTCTTCACGGTAAAAGGCACTGTCACCACACTGACTCCTGTGGTCAAGGGGAAAGTCTATCAGAAATGAGCTGAGCATTCCATCAGGTTCTAACAGCTCCTAGTTCTAAACTCCCAAAGCATTTTAATTCAATAATTGACCCCCCTTTACCCATGACTCAGTGGTTCTTGCTAAACATTCATGGCTATTATAGCATATACTAGGCTACATTTTGAATGTTCATCTTCTCTAGGACTCTACAGTGCTCTGAGGGCTGGGACGATGTGTTCTTCATTGAGGCACGAATTAGTTACTCAATCATCCATCTGGATAAGAGGCTTTGGTAAAGACAGTGAGAACCTTTCTGATAAAAGTGATGGCTCTAAAATGATAATTTCCTTGGCAGTACATGTGTATTCCCATTGCCTGTGAACACTATCTTGACTAGAATACTGACACCTAACTTTCCCCCTAGTCTGTTCTCTGCTCCTCGGCGTTCTGCTTGTTTTCTTGTTGCTGTTTGTTTGTTTGTTGTTGTTTGTTTTTTTGATTTTGTGGTTAGCATTAGTATTTTTCATGTAAGCTATGGTAGAAAGGGGGAATGCCCATAAAGCAGTGGTTTGCAACCTGTGGGTTGTGACCCCTTTGGGGACTGTGTATCAGATATCATACACATCAGATATTTACTTTATGATCCATAACAATAGCAAGATTACAGTTACTAAGTAGCAAAGGAAATAATTGAATGGTTGGCATCACCATACAATGAGAAACTGTACTAAAGGGTTGCAGCATCAGGAAAGGTGAGAACCACTGCCATAAAGTAATGATATATGATCCTATAATCTTTATCTTCTGTATGATAAATTTATTTCTGTTGAAACTTCCCTTATTTTCCCAATTCTTTGAACCAAAGGTCCTGTGTCCTAAGAAAGGAATTTAAAATTAGGTGTTTTGGAATTTGTCTTGCAGGCTGTTTATCAAATGATAGGTTTTATCATTAGCTTAGAGACACCATAGCTTTACAAACAGATACAATCCTCTCTTCATAAACTCGGGTAGAATTAACTAATTTTATTAACGTTCCTGGTTTATCACATCTTGTTTGATAAGAGGGCTACAAGATGAGAAGCATGTAAAATTTTTTTCCAAAGACAGGATACAAAAAGAAGGTTCCAGAAAGAATCTGTTTATAATACCAGGAAACATACCATTTTCCACACCTTAAAAGAAAAATTAGTGTTAGAGCCAATATTGCTAAGAATATGTTGAAAATTATCATGGCTAATGACTATCACAGGAAAGCATTTGGTAATGTCTTTGCAGGTTTTATCAACAGCATATCAGTCTTAGGCCTGTGTTTGTCAGTTTTGCTGGACTGTGTGCACATTCCTTATATACATTGCTAATATCATAGTGTTGACTTACTATCCTCACTCAGTCTTCTCTGGCAAAGGGCTCAGCATAGTTCAAGCAATTTTATGTAGAAGGATGAAATACATATCTATGGACTCTTCACAGGTAGAGAATAGAGAATATACCATTCAGGCTGATGATGGACCAAATGAATGTGCACAGGCACTGAAAGCACATGGTGTACTTTGGGAAATAGCTGAGAATATAAAGCCCAAGGGTTTATAATGAGGAAAGAGAGGACCAATCATTTCCTCCAAAGGCTCAGCTACTAATTCAAAGCAGTTTTTTATAACTGCCAGCAACATAAGAGGGTAAGCAATGAGAGAGCAAGCACAGTGGGTAGTACAACTTTAAGGGCCATCAACCATCATATCAAACAACCTGGGAATGTGAAATGGTGGGAAAGATGACCTTAATCAAGGGCTGTAGCAACTGAGACGAGGGTCCTCATAGACCCTGACACTGCCAGCTGGGTGTCAGGCATTTAGGGAATTCTGGATATAGAGCTGGCACTGGAGGGTTCAGAGGGGGAATAGTCCACCTTGAAGTATTAAAGGGCAGATGAAGCAATGTGGAGAGAGACTGACATGAAGGGAATATGCAGAAATTCATCACAATAATTAACTCTTCTGTGTTTGAAAGCTTTCATAATAAACATGTTTTTAGATGAACTGGAAAGACCAACTTTGTTCCATGATTCTTCTGACAAAGTCTAAAGGGCACATAGGGTGTTAGACCTCAAACTACGGCAGGTTTGGGCACATCTATCCAGTACTGAGAACTGCTGGTTTGAGGGGAGAGGAACCTTGAGAGGACCACGCAGAGCTGGGGAACTGTCATCCGAGCTCCTGGGGAAAAGTCTCTGTGGTAAGGCAGGCAGGCAGGAAGAAAGAGAGCAGAGTTACTGATGAGGCCGAGAGGTAGAAGGAGGACAGGGATAGGAAGAAGACACAGAATTATGAGGCACAGACAGTGGACACAGGACACAGTCTGAGAACTCTGCAATACAGTGAGGAATGGCTGGAAGCAATGTGTGGAAGATATAACCAAGAAGCGGCTAAAGAACTTGAGAAAATTACAACAGAGTAAAAGCTGTGAGTGTCTTGGAGAAATTAAAACTATAAACTCAAGAATGACTTCTCTAAAGTTTAACTATCTTTAATAGTTCAAATCACCAAATGTGTCACCAGGAAGCCTATCTTAAAAACTAGCTGATAGTTTTCTCTTTTCAATCTGAAGTGGAGGTTTTTTAAGAACAGATTTTGAGCTTTGTCTGGACACACGAGAAAAAGCTATCTTATTCTGTGAAGGAAAATATTAAAGACTGGTTCTGAAGTTAGGACAAGGCTGAAAAAGTCTGGTCCCAACCTCTTTTAGCACTGTAGCTCTGATGTATACTACTTATGCTCTGTATCTGTAAGATGAGAATAAATATAATTTAAAATGGATTGCAACTGAATAGGCTATTACTTTTACAGTGTTCAGATACAGGTCTTTTTGACAGAAATGAGTATTTACCATACTTACTTATTAACCCACAGTGCTACAAACCCCCCTGAATGGCACTATTGTTGGGTCATAGCCATGGAGCCAACTCTAGCACTTACAGTGTGTATAAGCCATTCTATGGCTCCTAGGTGCTTTAGAAACCAAATTTGAAAAATCTAAACATGTACTATCAAAAATTGGGGAAATACAGAGACCTCTATAAGGAAAGTTCATAGCCTTTGTCTTGCTAAGCTTCATATTTAGCTATATTGGCTTCAGTTAATCTGTGTCTCTGGTTATCAAACTTGTTCTCTGACAACCTCATGTATGTATATAATACATCCTAATTATTTCTACTCCACTCCTGTTATCTCCCTCTATACCTGTCAACAGCACTGTGACAATCCCCTTTCCCACATTTATATATTTTTGGTTTTGTGACCCACTACTTGAACTAGGATTCTGTATGACTTTGAGTTTGAAACTCTCCATTGGGGCCTGGTGGCTCACTAGTGGGTACACAAGTAAAGAGCACCCCCCCAGGGTAGTTCAGTAACTACCAACAGTTTAGTAGAATAAGGTCCCATAGGACAAGGTCCTATCCATGATTGCCTGTTGATAGACCCAGTGGTTGTAAGTTCGTAATGCAATGGCTTTTCTCGCCCAGTAGACAGTAGTGCACAGGCGTTCACTCTATCTTCTGTCTCTTATGCTTTCTCTGCCCTCTTATGTCCTGTTTTCTATTTATTTCCTTATTTAAAAATGCTAACTGGCTGAGAGCGATTTTCAATCTAACAACATGACCTACATGAATACAGGTACTAGCAGAGTCCACAGGCAGGGGATGAAGCTGTAAGGCACTAGGTGTGCATACTGGGAACCGAACTCAGGTCCTCTGAAGAGCACTGCGTGGTGTTACACTGAGTCATTTCCCCGCCTCATTACTTTCTGATGAGTCTATAATTGTGTTGTCTTTGGCTTTCAGATCCTCCCTTTTGCTGCCTTTCTTTTCCAATTCTGTATATCAATCAAACACAGATTATACTTTGTAGACAGCATGGTAAAATGCATCTGTACTCCCATGATTTGGGAATTGGAGACAAGAGGAACACAAATTTAAGACCAGCCTCTGGTACATAATAAGATTGAAGACAGTCGAGACAACATGAAGCCCAAAAGCATTCTAAACAAAAACCCTCAAACAAATCCCCAAATTACATTTCGTAGTTTGTCTTTTATATAATTTCAAAGAAGCAGAACTGCCATTCAAAACCAATATTTTTGTATTTTAATATGAAATACCTTGCATATTTTATATAAAGAATCTTGTCCATCTCCTCCTGTGTCCTTGAAGTAGTCATGAGCTGGAAACGTGCGGTTAATATCTCTGGTGATAGCACTGTCTTGGGGAGACTCCTGTAAAAACAGAGGAAGAAGGGAACAGGGGCATTAATAAGATAAATATCTATTTGGATCTGTATAAAAGGGTCCCATTATTTATGTTCTTAATGTGCTATAATGCACATTCATGCCAGTACTTTTTACTACCTTTTTAGAGGGCTAATCACTAAGTAAGAGTAATGAGGGTGGACAAGATGGAAGGAAAATGCCATTTCATTGCACATACCTAATGCTATATTCTCTATGCATTGGCAACAAGTGCACAAAGGAAAATGAGCTGCTAAGAATCAGTTTTCCACAGAAAAACATTTAAATTTACCACAAAGGAGGAGGCAACATGCTTATGATAGAAAATCTGAGCTAAAGTAATGCTTAATCTACTGACACAAAGCTTACATGCCCATTATCAAATGGAAAAGCTAAGCCCCTTAACCAGTTTCTAAGGGGCAAATGGCACAAGAATGCAGAAGACCAAAAAAATGGCCCAGGGTTCAAATGCCCTATAAGAAACTTCCCATTTCTTCCTCCAGAAGAGAAAAATGGTCTCTGAATCAACAAAAGTGAATAGGTATCAATAATGCTTTGCAGTTGTCCACGAGGCATACCAGCACTCTGATGGGTCTAACCTCCCTAACGGTTTTCATCCAACTACTGCCCCTTCCTTCCCATTGATCATGGGAACAGACAATGAGAACGCACACGGTAAATTTCTGAAGCCTGCAAAAGACGGTAACAAACTGGAGTCCCATGGAAACCACTGGCTTAAAATACTTGGTCTTGCAAATTATGCTGAAGAACTTGGAACTAATCCATTTTATTTGTTGTAAGCCAATCCATATGATCCCACCTACCAAAATTCTAATGATGAATTTAAGAAGTTCTTATCAGAATAATGACATTACAAATCTCAGAGTTCTGAAAACAAATCTATGTCCTTGACAATGTGACCGAAGAGATTTGTGTAATGATTTTAAATTCACCTAACTGCTGCTGCTGTAAACTGAAGTTTATATATGATCAGCCCAGAAACAATGTCAGACCCTGCTATAACTTGTATGTCCTTTTGAATACTCGGTCTTTCATATGAGTGTTAAAAATACTTGCTGCCATATGCAAAAGTTATCAAGAAACTGTAAATAACTATCTTATCTCGTGTATTTTAAGCAACAAAGTAAGATAAAACTACACACATTAGGCTGCCTAAAATTCAAATACCAAGTGTTGGTGAAGTAATGCTACAACTGGATCTCTTACAAATAACGACTAGGCTATACCATCATGCAATCCCTTTGGTAAATTACACAGCACAGTCAGCATCTACAAGTTTACTATTTGCTAATAAAGTAACAAGGGCTAATGAACAACTTTAAGACCGAGGCAAAAAAAAAAAAACAAAAAAAAACCAAACAAAATAACAGAAAACCACGCAGCATTTTATATCGCCAAAAAAGACAAAAACAAACAAGTTTCTTTCTTTCATTGCTACCATACACCACGCCAACCAACCCTAACAATAAAGCCATCCATAGGACACTGCCGGCACGGATGGGAGTCTGTCAGAAGGGTACTGACAGCCAAGGAATGCTAATGACTTAAGCCAAATAATTTAAGCAGCAAAGGGATAAAGTAATATTGAGTTATAGTCTTGAGTGTGAGAGAAATACCCATGAGTCTCTACATTTTAAAAAATGGATTAAATAAATAGCGTAAAGAGATACATCACACAGGCAGGCCAATTCCAAACAACTTGTGTACATACTATGTCCTCAAGGAAGGAGAGTGTAATACTCCACGATTCAAGCATGGACACACTTCCTTTGAAGAACTGAAATACAGCATGAAATGAGGGCTGGGTGTAGAGAGTAACCATGCAGGGGAGAAACCCAGAAACCTGGTCTCACAAAGACACCAAGATCAGTATTAACAGTAGTAAGTCATTCTGCTAGCAGGTACTCCCTGTTACAGAATGGCTTTTACTTTATCTCTTCATCTTTCAAATTCATAACTTCATGAGAAAACTACCAGACAATTTCTTGAAGGACACTGTATGAAATGCCTGACCAGTATCCCTTAAAACCACCACACAGTTTGTGTCCCTTTCATTAGTATATGTCACTAAAGCAAAATCTAGATGCTAGGTGGGCTCATTTCCAGTGACTCTTCCTTAGCTCTGTCATGATGGTTGATACGTAGCAGTGGGACGGGGGGAAAGGCTCCTTTAAAACAGTTTGTGGATTAAAATGTAAGGAAGTGGTATTTCCTTGTTCCCACATCAAAATTGTTTTAGTTAAAATCACAGTGGTACTGCACTCTGTAATCTCTCTGGATGTTTTTATACCTTACTGTGAGAATAGAGCAACTGGGTAGCTTCTCAAGATTAATAAGGCTCTGGGAACTGGAGGAAGTGCTTTAAATACATATTCTTTGTAAACTCAAGCTGGAAAATAGAAAGCTAAGAATGGCAGGAAGGGAAAAAAGTCCCCAAACAAAGAAAATGCAGTGGAAGACTGCCATGAGAAATAACAAGTAAGGGGACTGTACTTCCCAAGTAGTTTGTTGCCCAAATCAAAAGTTCTCAAGAATAATGTTATCAATGCCATAAAACTGTATGGAACACTTCATAAAATAGAAAAGCAGCCTACTCAAATACATTATTTACCCATGAGACAGGGTCTCACTATATGGCTCAGGCTAGCCTCAGCTTTCTGGGTCCTAAGATTACAGGTATGTGTCAATCATACCTTGACTATGTCCTATCTTTAAAATGTATTTTCATGAATAAAATATATTATACTGGTTGCATAGCCTTGTTTTTTTTTTGTTTTTGTTTTTTTTGGTGTGTGTGTGTGTGTGTGTGTGTTTGTGTTAACACAGGTAAAGCATGTGGCACAGCACACTGTGTGGAAGTCAGAGGATAACTTTCTAGTCAGTTCTTTCTATACTGTTGAGGCAGCATCATTCTTATGTGCGATCACTGTAAACTTTGGCGTAGATGCTCTGAGATCTGTGTGCTGATTCTCATGTCTCTACCTCCCTCCCACCTCACCACAGAAGTGCTAGGATTACAGATGATTGCACCTGCCTCTAAAAACCCATCTGAGGGTCTAACTCAGACTGTCAGGCTTGTGTACCAGTTAAAGCCTTAGCTTTTACCTGCTAAGCTATTTCCTCAATCTGCAGCTCCTTTTTAAAAAGGTGAACTAGAGCTTGTTAAAAGTGATTCTAAAATACATATTTTAAAAGTTCTCTATATAAATTAATGAGATAAAAGCCCAAAGATAAAAAAATTAAAATTTAAGTGGTACTGAAGACAGACAACTTCCTTCTGTGGACTGCCCATGCATCTTCTCATTCGTAATTTTCAGGGCTGACCAGCTGGGGCTACAGCTCAGTGATATAGCTCCTGGCTTGTTAACTGAGAGAGCAAAATAACAAAACATGAAAGAAAAATGTTATAATATTTGGGCAATATAAACAATCTGAAATATTTTGAAGTTGAATTTCAATTGTATATATTGTATCTAATAGCCTTTCTAATTTGATGGAATTGAAAAATAATAAAGAAATCAAATAGTTGTAACAGTTTTATCTGTTAACGTCTAAATACTACACCTATGTTAAGGGATATGTCATAAGAATTCTAATAAAATAAAAAGTTATGTACAGTAATCATATGAAGTACTTAGATAAAAGTCATCAATATTTATGAAAAAGTAGGAAAAAAACCCCAGACCCCCTTCCCTAATAACATCTGCTCTTCTATTGCTGTGATAAACACCATGACACCAACAACATAAACACCAAAAACAATTTGGGGAGAAAAGGAGTTACACATTCCAATCACAGTCCAAAATTGAGGGAAGACAGGATGGGAACCTGGAGGCAGGAACTGAAGCAGAGCCCTCAAGGAATGCTACTTGCCGGCTTGTTCATACTTAGCGTACTTTCTTATAGTGCCCAGGACCAGTAACCAGGGTCTGCACTGCCTGCAGTGGGCTGGGCCTTCCTACATCAGTCATCAATGAAGAAAATACCCCTACAGATCTGCCTATAGTCTACATGGAAGCATAGTCTCAACTGAGGTTTCCTCTTCCCATATCACTATAGCTTGTGTCAAGTTGACAAAAACAAACCAAAACTACTAGTATAGCAAGTACAATGCTTTTTGGGTTTGTTTGGTTGTTTGATTTTCAAGACAGGGTTTCTCTGTGTAGCCTGGAATTCACTCTGTAGACCAGATTGGCCTTGAACTCAGAGCTGCCTGCCTCTGCCTTCCGAGTATGGACCATGTATAAATTTTAAAATATAAAAAAACAAAGTGGTTAAAATCTCACCATGTGCCTTGTTTACACGTTATCAGGGCTGGACATGAAAAGAATGGGCATTATTTTAAAAACAACAACAACAACAAAAACCCCAACCAAAACCCATTTTTAAAAAATTTAGTGTAGGGCTGGAGAGATGGCTCAGCGGTTAAGAGCACTGACTGCTCTTCCAAAGGTCCTGAGTTCAATTCCCAGCAACCACATGGTGGCTCACAACCATCCCTAATGAGAGCTGATGCCCTCTTCTGGGGTGTCTGAGGACAGCTACAGTGCACAATAATAAAGGAGAAAAAGAAAAAAAAATTTAGTGTACTTGGACTGCAGAGATGGCTCAGTGGTTAAGAGCACACTGGTTGTTCTTGCAGAGGACCTGGGCTCCATTTTCAGTACTCACACACACATGTAACTTCAGTTCCAGGGTAAATGACACTCTCCTCTGGCCTCTGAAAGCACTGCATACACATGGCCCACTTATTTACATGCAGATTAAAATATCCATACACACAAGCTTAAAAACAATCAGGACTCTTTTAAGTATTTTGAATTTTACTCTTTAATTTGGCCCGACTATAGGCAGATATATTTTTATTTTACTTATTTTAAAACTGTAAAATATAAACAAAAATTTTACTTGATGAAAACATACACTGGAAAACAAAAATAGGGGTTGGAGGGATGGCTCAGCAGTTATGAATACTGGCTGCTCTTCCAGAGGACCTGGGTTTAACTCCAGCTCTCACAGAACAGCTCACAACTGTCTAGAACTCCAGTCCCAGGGTATCTGACAGCCTCACACAGTCATACATGCAGGCAGAACACCAATGCTCATGAAATAAAAAACAAACAAACGCACGCTTTTTAAAAAGTATAAAATTAAAATTTATGTAAATGTAACTTAGAAAAAGCAAAATTTGCACATAAATATAAGGAAATTGCCAAGAAATTAATAATACTTTAACAATAAGAACCTGCCATGTAATGGCAGTCAGAAAATACCACAGTTTAGAAGTGAACATTTTAAATTTCATGAAATCATAATTACTGAAATGATTTAGGCTATAATTATCTTAGTCCTCACAGTACCATCTCACTGAATTAAGGCTCCTGGGTGCTTTGAGACTATTGACAGCAAGGAAGAAGGGAGGGAGGGAGGGAGGGAGGGAGGGAGCTACAGAGGGAAAGGGAGAGAGGAGGGAAGGAGAGAGGGAAGAGGGTAGCACAAGGTAGCACTGGTTACAAACCTTCACATTTGTGGTGGTGAAGACACTAACTACCATACTACTGAATGTCCTTGTCAAAACTGTCTTCTAAGAATTATAAGCATTTTCTACTCCATGGAGAATGAACCAGTCTTTATTATCTTTTCAGTGTCAAAACTAGAACCATAGAAATAGACATAAATAATGACCTTATTTATTAACAATAAAAAACTAAAAAGCAAACACCTACATGGTTGATTTGAGCTTTCAAAAACTCAATACACACATTGCATATCTGTGCAAATCCAACATTACTGGTCCCTCATGGCTGTCACAGTGGCTAGGTCCTTACCTGTTTCTTAACTAGGAACCATGGGGTTTCTGTCCTATAGTGCTGTCCTTCCATACCAAGGCAAGAGAAGGGATTTGGGTAGAAATCAAAGTTGTTGGATTTTAGTAGAAAATAAATTTGTTGGTAGAGACTGCTTTTCACATATATTAGGAGAACTGCTTCCAGAGGGGGGTTGGGGGGGGGGGGAGACAGACCCATGATGACAATAAAACTGTCACCAATTTAAAGTTAACACCACAATTTAAAAGCTAAACCAAAGAGAGGAAACTGATCTACACATATTTAAATATATGAAATACTATAAAGGCACTCAGTAGTTAATTTCCCTTTCAAAGCTCAATTACCTAAAACAGAGCAGCCTAGAAACACATTTCCATGAACAAAGAACATACAGGTAACTGGAGGTACTAAAATCAGGCCACTGTGTGGATTCTGGAGTTGATCTACTTAAGACAACAGTACAATGGACAGGACTTAAATTCTGTAGTAGGCAGCTTTGTTTCTGTGTGTGCCTCTGCCATTTTGATTACCTAAGCTAGATTCTGCAGTATTTCTAACCACTTGACTATAAGCCTAGCCTGTTTGCTTGGGTTTATAAGAAGAAACACTATGTGGGAGAAAGTGAGAAGGACAAGGCCTAGTACATCAGTGCTAACCCTTCCCAACAGATTTGAGATAGACCTTGTTGGCAGAGAAACCAAAAGATAAAATATGTATTTGGCATGTTGTGCTGTTTAGGACTTATGCCTGGTCTGGAGAGAAGAAAGAGGTCTGTAATCAGACAGTAAGCAATTCATATGCTACCAACAGTATACTTTATTACAATCAATACAAATGACAGAATAAGATTTTTTTCTTTTAACCTATGAATCGTACTGATCCAGACACTGAAGTGCTCAAGAACAAATATTTGTGCTGGTTAGATTTGTTTTAAACCAGTCCTCAAGGTAGAGATCCACCTCAGACTTTCTATTATCATTGTTTAATGGAGTGAGTTCTTCCTTTTCTTTCTTTCGCTCTTTTTTTTTTTTTTTGTTTTTCGAGACAGGGTTTCTCTGTGTAGCCCTGGCTGTCCTGGAACTCACTCTGTAGACCAGGCTGGCCTCGAACTCCAAAATCCGCCTGCCTCTGCCTCCCAAGTGCTGGGATTAAAGGAGTGCGCCATCACTGCCCGGTGAGTTCTTCCTTTTCAAGACAAACAATTACAATAAACTTCAAACGCCTCTGCCTCTTCACTCCCTAACATCTAATAAAACAAACAACTCTTCCCCAAACATGGAAGACAAAAGACAACCATGTAATGTGACCAGAGTCTTAACTGTGATAAGTACACTCAGCAAGCCTGTTGTCAATATCTGCCCAAGATGCACTTTTAATCTGCATGTATAATTAAAACTGCACTAACTGGATGAGTATGTAAGCATCATCCTGACACTATGGATCGATCTATGATAGACAGTGTAAGAGCAAAGTGACTTCAGAAAAGACTGCTCTGTATTTAATAAAATAATGGACTGCTGTCACATTGTTTCAAACCAAATATGGCATTATAATGCCTTTCTAAAAATAAGTCTAAGTCCCATGTGACATGTAGCCCTTTAGCTATGTCCATTTCCTTTTAGGGCTCAAGTTTCCCACAGGAAAACCGGCCAGTGTTTGGTAAAACTGCCCGACATCATGTATAGATAAGGCATAAGCGCTAATAGTGTGGCCAACCTTTTCCTGCGTAGGTATTGTTGATTCTCCTGCATAGCAACAAATCTCGAGAACCCAAGGACCAGACAATCTAAAAACTGTTACTGACAAAAATAAACAGGCAGAGAATCATTCTGAACATGGTCGTGTTGGTAAGATTGGCAAGTTATGAGTTAAATCAGAAGGCACAAAACTATGTGCAAAGTCATATAGTAAACAAATGTTTCTGATAATTAAATACTTCTAAACATGTATTGCAATTTCATTTCTATCACCAAATAAACTGCACATCAAATAAGTACTCTCCTAGTAAGGTTAAGAGCTTAGTATTACTGTATTATTGTTGGATGTAGATGCTTAAAATTTTACAGAGCATCACATGTGAAGAACAAAATCTTGGGCCTGGTATGGTGCTGTAGACTTTAACTCCAGTACTCAGGAATCAGAGAGGAAGGTGGGTCTTTATGAGTTCCGGGCTTGCATGGTTTATGCAGTGAATTTCAGGTAAGCTAGGGAGTTAAGAGTTATACAGTGAGACCCCATCTCAGTTAGCCAACCAACCATCACCAACAACAAAATAACGAAAAAACTTGCTGCCAAGCCTAAAGCCAGTTCAATTCTTGGGGTCCACACAGTAGAACAGGAGAACTGGGTCCTCCAGACTGCTCTCTGACCTTTATACTCCTGCTACTCCCCATAAATGCACACAAAATAAATAACACTCCTTGAGATGGAGTGTCACAGCTGCATGCTGCCTCCTTGCTCTGGAAAGGATTAAGTGAGAACAGCAACGGACAGTGCAGTCCATAGAACATCTCCAAACTGCCGGACAGCACTCAGAATTCAGGAAGAGCTCTGCAGTTTTTGCTGAAAAAAAAAAAAAAAATCAATCTTGAAAGGACTGTCAAGAGAAACTACTTAAATATTTAAAGGCTATCTTGTTTCATCACTAATCTATCTAAAGCTACTCACCATAGATGGAGCTTGGCTAGGCAGGCTTGCTGTAATCTCTGGGGACCCATCTGGTTCTGCTTCCCAGCTCTGGGATTGTAGATGGGGTGCGAGTCCCAGACTCTGTGTGTGCTGGGGACCACACTCATGTCCTCACGCCTGTGCAGTGCGCACTGTACTCATCAAGCCATCTGTCTCACGAGTCCCCAACCTGCTTATACACATTGCCCTCAAGTCTCCTTAGCTCTAACTATAAGCCCCAGAATTTCCCAAGGAAGTGCATCTACACAGTGAATGTACAAGTCAATGTTTCCAAACAGGCAGCATTTTCTAAAAGCAAGAAGAAATACCTAAGGCTTCAGTACAGAGGGACTGCGTAACATTGGAAGAAAACTTCAGAGATGTGAGGGTGTGCTGTTACTAGCAATAAGTCTATCATTACAAGATTACAGTCATAGTAATTTACAAAAGGATAATTCTCTATTTTTAATCTGCAAAAGGTTTTCTTACATCATACACTGTTTGGTAAATTACAGATAAATTTACGAGGGTCTCACTGACTTTTGTGTTTCCTTGATCTTGCCCAGGTGGATACTTTCTACATCACCATCATGCCTGGAGGGAGTGCAGTTAGGAGGGCAGAAGAGCATAGACCTACAGAAAAACCCTGTCCCAGAGCCTATGCACCGACTTCTACGGAAGCCCACTGGATACGCATCTCTACCACCTACACGTACCAGGCAACATTTTGTACTCTCTCACCACCTCTATCCCAGCTCAGGAAACATCTATCCCTACAGAGACATCTGTTTTAATGTAGTTCTACTTCCAATGATATAAATTCTTTCTCATGAAATAAAAAGAATGCTTTTCAATAGCTGTTATAGTCTCTCAATGAAAATTAAACATTAAATATCCGGAGGGAGTCACACACAGAACACATCATAGTAGGTTAGGAACCAAAAGGTCTTATGGCTCCAAACCTCCCCACAATTCCCATGGGAACACACTGACCTTGCCAGTGTTTCTGGGAGAAGGCTATGAGATGAGTAACAGGAAACTGCTCCTTAAAGGCCACAGGTAAGGCAGTGCTAGCCACACACACTTCCTACAAACCAGCAGCTAGTTATCGACTCTCTGACTTCTCTTCTGCTAAAACTCACTGCCTTTTGCAGTTTATGTTTCTCATTACAAACAACCCTCCTTTATAGATCAGAGGACACAAAGTTTATAATCTCTCTCCCCTCTCCTCCCCCCTCTCATGTTCCTCAAGGGTAGCCCCCCTCTCCCTTTTACAACTGGTTTTCTTAATTTTGAATGGACTGCTTAACTGCTATTTTGCTTGCTCTTCTACCACTTTTGGCTAAGTCAATATTATTTATAATGAGTCAGAGCACACCTATAATTCTACTCCTTCACCTTTCTTTTTTTTCTTTCCATAAACTGCCCTATTTTCCTTTCTCTTGGTTTTCTCTGTATCTAAGTATAGCATGCAAATATCAGTGTATAATTCCTTTCAAAGTCTGAAAGAGTCTTAAACCCAGGTGTATATAGCTCCGTGATCATGGATAGCTTTGTCATTGATGATGTATATAGCTCAGTGATAATGCATAGCTCTTTAGAATGTCTGAGGCTCCCTTGTATCCACAGTACCACAGATAAACCAACTCCAACACCCACTCCTTAAAAACAGACCTCCAACTGATAGGCATTTTTTCTGTTTCTGTTTGACCAGCTACTATCTGTCTAATTCACCTTAATAGCCTCTTCCCGGGGGTTTTCCCTTTTTGTGGGAATTCTTCCTACCTGGAGACATTTTCCTGGATTTTACATATTTCTCCTCCTTCCTCCCCCCTTGGTTTTTCGAAACAGGGTTTCTCTGTATAGCCCTGGCTGTCCTCGAGCTCAGAAATCCGCTTGCCTCTGCCTCCCAAGTGCTGGGATTAAAGGTGTGCACCACCACTGCCCGGCTTATATTTCTCCTTTCTCATTCAGAGGAAATACAATGTTCAGCAACTCTCTAAGGCTGGTGAATATATTCAAATACGCCACATGTCATAAAGTGGGTTTATTTTATCCTCACATTTGAATAACAGTTTAACTGGACATAAAATTCTGGCTTCCTTCCTCATACCAAAGCTTTCAGGGCTTTCTACCATCCTCAGTGTTTTGATATTTTTTCAGTGAGAAGCACCGAGTCTCCTTACATCTGCATTGGGCCTTAATGTTACAACTTTGTTAGTCACTTATTCTTAACTGAGCCTGTTTTTCTCTTCACCTACTATCCCGTCTCTGCCTTTCTTATTTTACTAGCTACTCCTACTTAAGCTTTATTTTCGAGCTTGTATGATGTTCAAAAATATCTTTGTTAGGTTCTCCTGGGAAGTAAATGAAGTAACCACCTGGACATTGCTGTCAGAAAGGCCTGGGTTATAATCAAGATCCTCCACTTAGAAGCTGTGTGTATTTAAGCCTCTGCTTCCTAATTGTTTTATGAAAGGTTAAAAGTAATCACTTGCTCACACAACCTGTTGGGCACATACAGTGTGGTGGGCAGCCTGAATAAGGTGTTCATGAAATTCTCCTAAAGCCTAATAGCCGAGGCTTACATGTGTATTGTTGCGTATGACTAGATTTAGGCCCATGTGTAGCTGTGCATGTCCAGGTGATGGCCTATTCAAACTAAATTCCAACTCTTTGCAAAAGCAACACAAAGTACTACAAGAGGGCAACAAACGAGTAGCGGATGTCTGAATTCTGATCACAACACACGGGAGCAGTTGGGCTCCATTCCCACGTAAAATGTCAGAACAAAAACAATTATTTCTAATCCTTTCCCTCTTTTCTGGTTACACATGACCTATGGCCTATCTGCTACTTCACCAGTGCCCAATGATACTATAAATTCCCTTAGAGATCCCATGTACTTTGCTGTTCCAAATAAGACACTGTCCAGACCAAGACAAGCTGTCTCAGAAGCAAACTAAATGAAATTGGCTGCTCTTTGGATCACCACAAAACAGAAAGCTGTAGAATGATGAAATATAAATCAGTGACATAAAATCATCTTAAGAAGACTTTCAAAGGCTAGCAAGACTTGCAAGGGGTCTGATGAGAAGACAAGAGACAAGAGACCTTAGATGAAAGCCACACAGTGCTCAACAGAGCAAGGCCAGTCAGCACTGGTCAAAGAGTCTTCCTGTGTCTGAGAGGCAAGGCTTCTGCAATCACAACACTGATCGCTCACATCACAGAACTGTGCCATGAACTTACACCTCCACCGGGCAACCATCTGCACAAGTTGGGCTTAATGATATACTTGCAGGAAATAGACTGCCATCACGTGAGCTTACCCTGAATAAACGACCATGTGTCTCATAAGGATGCCTTCATAAATCCCTCCAGGTGGGGTTGTCTGTGATGTCCCTTGAAAACCTACTTATAGACTTTCCATACAAAACATCTCAAGAATAAATTTTCTGTAAGACAGAAATGATCTCTCACTGCAAATGCCCTCTTCTGGATAAACCCCCGTTCCCCCAATGTCAGGAAAAGAAGACAGAGGTAGAAAACTGTTGTTTACTAAGACTTCTGCTCTGGAGCAGGTTCCGTGCTAGACTCTGGGGAAGCAGCTATCAGGGGTACTGGCCCTTGCATTCACTAAATTTTCAGGCAAATAAAAGGAAGTAAACAAGTCGTCATATTATCTTCAGGGATTGCTAAATAACATGGAGTAGTGATCTAGCATTGAGCCTCCACAATTTAAATGTATGGGAGCACACCATAATATATAGCTTAAATGTGAAACAATGGCAGAGACATAGAAGAGCCCTCACTTTTATTGGTGAAGCACTTCATGGCATGCCACATTTCTTATCTGATTGGGTTCTATGCAGCCCATGAAGGCTGACAGGACCTTCAGCATCTTTTCCTCCCCTGCTTTACTAACCAGGTAACCAGGTTGCTACATTCTCGGTTCAAAGTTCACTGTTACAGTGTCAGATGTCCTTTTGTCACCCAAATGTTTAAAGAAATGACAGTGACTAACTTGCAGTCAGTCAATAATAGCTACCTCACTTGTGCAATCTATTCCGACAATATGGATCACCATTATACACAGTTTAGTATATTTACGACAATATGGATCACCATTATACATAGTTTAGTATATTTACAGCAATATGTATCACCATTATACATAGTTTAGTATATTTACATTTGCTTTTTCTTCAACCTGAAACAGGAAAATTATGCAAAACTACATTATTCCATGACTTACAGGCTTCAAAAAAAAAAAAAAAAAAAAATCTTACAATGCTACGATTTTCCCATCATGAAATGTCTCCCAAACTGATCATGTAACAATAAACTCTGGTTTGCCAATAAATTATTTCACAGATCTTTTTTAATACAGAAAGACATGGTCAGCTGGGCAGTGGTGGCACACGCCTTTAATCCCAGCACTTGGGAGGCAGGGGCAAGCGGATTTCTGAGTTCGAGGCCAGCCTGGTCTACAGAGTGAGTTCCAGGACAGCTAGGGCTACACAGAGAAACCCTGTCTCGAAAAACCAAAAAAAAAAAAAAAAAAAAAAAGGAGAGAGAGAAAGAAAGAAAAGGAAGAACTCACTCCATATTAAACAATGATAATAGAAAGTCTGAGGTGGATCTCTACCTTGAGGACTGGTTTAAAACAAATCTAACCAGCACAAATATTTGTTCTTGAGCACTTCAGTGTTTGGATCAGTATGATTCATAGGTTAAAAGAAAAAAATCTTATTCTGTCATTTGTATTGATTGTAATAAAGTATACTGTTGGTAGCATATGATAGATTTCTGAATTGCTTACTGTCTGATTACAGTAACAACAGCAAATTAACAAAAAACAAACAAACAACAACAACAACATGAACAAAAAGCAGCAGCAGCAGCACATGGTCAATGAAATTAAGACATTTCCTACAAAGTCACTGCACATTTTCCAAATTAATCTTTGAAAAGCCAAGGAAACCCTTCCCAAATCATTCTACCATCTGAGCCTGTAGACCTGCCATTTTACTCAAGGAGATAGACAGTTCATTTATAGTATGAAAGTTCAAGTTTCTCCAATCCTAAAAATATTAAATAAACGATTTAAGTACAAAGGAAAAGCCACTATAAAAGGCTTAAATAGAATTTATCCAGCAATACTGCTAAAAGAAAACCTGTACAAAATAGAACTTTGAGTAAGAAGAAGCAAGCTTGTGAATAATTTTAGTTCCCATTTGGGCTACTCAGCGCTCTCTCTGAGGTGGGGCACTGGCTTACACGCAACTACTTCCTCACTTCTAAGAGGCACAGACATCTTCACTGAAATCACTGTATAAAAACACAATTCACTTATTTAAACAATTAGTATGATCTTACTAACTGTAATTGTAATTTTACACTATCTCTAAAAGCATATGAGTATTCTGATACTAGTGACATACCACAGAGTTAAATGAGCTATCTGAGGTATCTGAGTCTAAAAATATGTATTTTTTTTTCTGACTCTGAAGTAGTCAGATTGGTATTCAAACAAAATGTCATCAAATGTTGCTTTAAATGTGGCAGAATAAAAATACTAAACACCAACTTTCTGAGTCTATCATGCAGAGAATTACCCCCTCCCCAAAACTGTGTAACTATGCCCGTCATCTCTTCCTACCCAGCAAATTTAAAAAAAAATGGCCATGCAGACAATGGGTAGAGCAACAGGATTGATTCCTTAAGCCTTTACATTTACACAGCACAATGAAGATGAGACAATCTGAAAAGACATCTGCTAGTACCTAGAGTAATAGAGGGTCTATCTGGATGTTTTCGTTCACCTTACTTAGTTTCTTCTTTAGTCTGTGCCTCAAAAAAGCAATATAAATTCTACTTTGAAAAAAAAAAAGTCTTTAATAAAACCAGAACTTAATATTAGTAAAACTAAGCAACTGAGTTTTAGAAAAGCCTTATTTAAAAAGCTGTGTTTACATGAACTTATTAGCTTTGTTAGATATTACCAGAACAATTTTCTTTTTCACTGTTACAAAATGGAGCCCCAGAACAACAACAAAACCAAAACAACCCAAAAATCTGAAAAGGACTTAACTCCTTCTAAGAGTATAGTCGGCTTTCTGACTACATTTAATAAAGACTGTCTCCAAGATCTCCCATATTTGCTGAACTAAAAATTCATAAGCACAATGATAATATAGAAAGATTAAACTTCCTAGCATGCATGAAAAAGAAAGCTGGTGTGGTGGCAGCACATCTGTAATTTCAGCACTTGGGAGGGGGAGGAAGAAGTAGGGGAGGCACCATGGGCTACAAGAGACTACTTCTGAGAAGGAAATGAAACACATCTAAACCAAATCTATAGAGCTAACCTTTCAGCTGTGCAATGCAAGGAGAAATGTTTTTCAGAATCCTGGAGAAAACATTTTCTCCTTGAAGCAGAAACCCAACAAAGCTATTTCTAACTCTGCATTTTCAGCATGAGTTCTAAATTCTGAAACAGCAGAGTCAAAATCGCTAATACTACATATAAAGAACAAGTAAGATTTGGAGAAGAACTCAGAATCTATTTTTGTTTTGTAGTTTTTTTGAGACAGGATCTCACTATATAGCTCTGGCTTTTCTAAAACTTCCTACGCAGAGCAGCTGACCTTGAACTCACAGAGATCCACCTGCCTTTAGAACTTGAAATCTGAAGTTTAAATGTCCTTATAATTCTCAGTCACTTAAAAAACTTAAAACAGAACACATCTGAGGTTAAAATAAAATCAATGTCCAAAACACAAAATCAGAATTGGCTGGAAGTTGGGTAAGATGGATCTTTGATCCCAGCAGAGACAGGTGGATTTCTGTGAGCTCAAGGCCAGTGTGGTCTAGATAGTGAGTTCTAGGAAAGTCAGAGCACAGCAAACAGAACAAATAAATTCTGCTATGGAAAAAAAACAAGGAAAAATTACCTGCCCTGTTTGCAAGAGTGCAATACCAGAACGGGGTGTGTGTGTGTGTGTGTGTGTGTGTGTGTGTGTGTGTGTAAGGAAAGAAACATGCCTTCTTTTTAAAAAGAACATCAGGGTGAAAAGCCGAAGCATATCTGCCTATTTTATAAAATATGTGTGTCCTATTTTGGATTTGGAAATCCAGTTTTACCACCAACTCCATGGTTTCCTCCACTGTCCATTTCATTAAATACAACCATTGTATGCACACTATAGCCTCTAGCCAAAGTCAGAGGCTAATCAATTTTCCTGACAATAAAAATGAAAACTAGCACAAAGTAGAGGGGATTCTGACACTCACTAGCTACCAAGAGACCTCTCTCCTTTCAGACAAACAATTCTCTTGCTTTCAAGACAGTCACTTTTATAAGGTTAACACTACATATGGAACACACGACATTCTAATTCTAAACAATAAAATTCTATACATCTGCTAATGCTTTGGAAAAACAAAACCAGATGAGTGAGGCAAGAACTGCATGTCAAAGAATTTTTTCCAAAAAGAGGATAGCAGGAAGATGATGTGGTCCAACTAGACTTCCCCTTCTCCCTTCTTCCAGGAGGCTTCCTTAATAGGGTCCCCCAAAAAAAAAAAAAAAAAAAGGTTTCCAAAATGAATTGGTGACTGTGATGCTACCTGACTGTTTAGAAGGCAGACAGTTTACACTGACCCTGGGCTGATTGTACCAGTAGACTCAGCCCTCATAGAAGACTTTGGATTAGAAAATACTACAGTCACTTATAAAAAATATTTTCACATTACAACTGGACAGCTATCCATCTATTATTTATTTAAATACATTTTGTTATAAAAAGCCCAACTCAGTGTACATATTCTCAATATTTACAGACAGAAGTCTGGGAATAGCACTGCAACGTCACTACTGCACACATGCTCACAATGCTTACAGGCACAAGGTGAAAGCAGCTGGCTCTCACACACTGTGTGGCTTCACTGCACAGTTGCTTCATTTCAAAACTCTATAATGTTCATTGCTCACATTATCCATCCTATGGAGATTTCTCTCAAGAGGCAAGTAAACAAAAACATTTCACTATCTAAATGAATGCTGAAACTTGCAGTACAGTTATACTTTGGCACAGATACAGAAAATCCTTGCTATTTCATCAGTATATTTTAGTATTTCCTGTTAGAAGATACCAATTACACATAAATTCCAACTTGCATGAAAGAATCCAGAAAGGGACAAGAAAATGGTTATTTTTTTTAACATGCTGATGCTTTTTATACCCAGACTCAGCCACATCAGTGGGGAGAGGTGTCAACTATGGCTTTACTCCTTTTGAATACGAGAACTGCAGTCACTTCCATGACATTTCAAAAACTGGATCAAGAGTGATTTTTTTTTTCATGATCCTGATTCTTCTAATTTTAAATCTCATTTAGGAAACAACTTCTGCAAACTATGAAGGTTATCTGGATAGTCGGTAGCTGCTCCTACATCTCTAGTGAACTGGGAGCACAGAGATGGAAGGGAAAAACTGAACCAAAGCCATCCTTTCTCCTTGAAAACAGAGTGACTGAATACATGAGCCCCCTCAGATATGAGATCCATTAGGGGGTACTTTGCTCCTAACTGTGTAAGGGTCCTTGGCTGTGGTGTGACTTGTACAAGAAGTACACAGAGACCCTGAAAGGCCCTTTAGTCCTCGTTGGAAAATACTGTTGGAGAGACTGTAAATGATACAGTTGCAGAAACTGTTACTAATAGCAAGCCAGGTAGTCAGGAAGGATGCAAGGCGGCTGCTGCAGCCAGTAGAACTCTCCAGCAAGAAGTAGATGATGTACGGCAGCCAGAGGACATAAAACACACTGGTGATTCTGAATAGGACCATGGCATAGCGTTTATCTGCACAGCTCTGGGCTTCCCCACTCTCCCCATTCTGGCTGTGGAATCGGGCTTGCCTTTCGCTGATTTCTTTTGTGTGCTGCTGGCAGATGCGGAAGATGTTGAAATATGTGAAGCAGACAATGAGGGCAGCTGGGGCGTACAGCATCATCACGATGAACAGTGTGAAGTAGGAGTTGGTGTGCCAGGACTCTGCACACCACTGAAATACATCTCCATGATATCCAGGTTTACCCCAGTGGAAGAAGGAAGGCAGGAAGACCAGGGTGGAATACAGCCAAATCAGAAAAATACAGAGGCGTAGTCTCCAGGGAGTCACCAGGGTATTATAGGTTAAAGGCTTAGTGATGGCAATATATCTATCAATGCTGATACAGGCCAGAGAAGCCATAGAGATGCTCTTCAGAACTGACACTATGAAACCAAATACTTGGCAAGTCATGGCCTCCTCCATCGGAAGAGGGTAGGAGAGGAGTGAAAAGGAAGGGACCAGGCAGCTTACCCCAACCAAGAGGTCAGCGTATGTCATTGTCTGGATAAAATAACTTGTAGAATGATGGTTCAACAGAGGTGCACAGTGAAACACAAAAATCACAATGATGTTGCCAGAAATAATCAATACAGTTAGAAAGACAATAATCAGAACTTCCAAAAGACAGAACCTGACAGTTTCCAAGTAGCCCAGTGCCAGAAGACAGAAAGGATGGCTGCTCTGATTACCATCCCAGGTGGAGTTCATCTCGTGCTCAGGAACTGGCTCTCACTTCATGCTGCCACCTGGCTGCTGTCACAGTTCCCAGGAGTAGCTACTGTCACCGCTTTGCATGCCTGTGACAAAGCCAGGGAGCCCTAGTCACCAGGTTCCTGGGGTTGCTGCTGTGGTGGGTACACTGCCTGCTGGACAATTTCCCTTTAAATCCTTTCTGGAATAGGTAGAGCCAACAGCAGTTGCCTGGCCAGTCCCAGACGCAGCCAGACTGCCAGGTTCACCATACACACAGCAAGGAAGTAAGGCACACTGGGGACAGTGTCTTCAGGCCAAGTGAGGGTGGGGGTGGGGGGGAGAGGGAGGAAGATTAGGAGCTTCAGCAGGAGTTGTAATGAGTCTCCTCTGAACAGCTGATAGAAGAAAAGGAGAGAGCATTTTACATTTTGCATTCCACATCCTAGACAAAGAACCTTAGCTCTGACTGCCAGCACCCCTCCCACCTCACCCTGAGCAGCCCCCCATACTTCAGAGGGGCAGCAACACCACGCTTCCAAGATCAACATAAAGAAAAGAAATTGCAAACCCTCATTTTCTTTTATTTAACCTGTTGTAGGAGACTCTCCTTATGGCAATCCTGAAAACATTATCATTGATAAAAATTAACCAAGATTAAATTTCTCCATTAAATCCAATGTATCTCTTTAAACACCTTAATACAATTTATCTGATTAGCTCAATTCCAAAGTGTTACCTGCGATTCTGCACGATGAAATCCAAACAAAAGCCACAATACAACCTTAACAGAAAGCCTTGCAGTGTAGGAATGAGCATGAAGCCTGCCTACTGCAGAACTAAGACCCAGAGGGAGGGGCTAAAGGAGTAGGAGGAGAAGCAGAGAGAAGGGGCACACACACTCTAGTATCCTGGACAAATCATTAGGATCCATTCCCAGAGAGGAGCTTCCCGACTGCAGAGTGGGTACTGACTTGGTATGCCCACAGTGCAGTGTTTGAAAGCTGTTTCCTCGTTGGTCTGGAATCTTCCTCATAGGTAAATGAGCAGAATTCAGATTGCCAGTAAGAAAAATGGGCAGAGGTGGGGATGGAGAGAGGGAGGGAAAGAAAAGAGGGGGATGGGAAGAGAGGAAGGAGTCAGGGTTTGGGCTGAAGCACAGTACCAGAGAGGGGGAAAGTCCTATTTTTCGTACCGTTTCCCCCAAGAACAAAGAACAGTGTCATAGGAAGCATGTTAACAGTACATGACAAGCAAGGGGTTCTAATTCAGCTGCACAGGAAGTTACAGCTGAAAGACAACATTCAGCCTCAATTTTCTTTTATCATTTACTGGATATTGGCTAATATTAGGAAATGGTGCTATTTTTGTCTCTCCTCCTCCCTCAGTTTAGTTAGGTGCTCTGCCAGAGTGGAGTGAGAGCCTGAGGCAGCACACAGACAGTCAGGTACAAGTCTTTGTATCTTACAGGGCAATCTTGTTTCTACTTATCTAAAACAATGCAAACTGAAATAACACACTTTTTTTGGATAATGTTATAAAGGGTGCTTTTCAATAACTGGGTGCTGTGGTATAATTTTGTCTGAGTAAAGCCTCACATCCTCAGTAGAGTAAAAGAAAACAAATGCTGGCAACTGTAATAATCTCAGGAGATCTACACTTGTATTTTTATTTATTTATTCTATACATGCTTTCTTACTGTGGGCAAAAGGATGCTGACAACCACAGTTCAGTGAAGTGTGAACACTTTACTTCAGGAAAGTAAGGACCTCGGAAACATGTTCAAAGAGATAGGCCTCAGCAGAGAACAGCAGCACAGAAGGGACAGCCCCCTGACTCAGAGCTTTTTGTATTTAAATCACTGTCACTCACAGGTAACATGGTGACTCCAGTTTCTACCTCTCCCAGTCCCTTCCCACACTGGTTTACTAGCACATGCATGCCTAGGGTTCTACCTCTGAGCACCTCTTACACAGTACAGCAGTCTCCTGATCTGCAATTTTATATCCATTAACTTAGCCCAGCTGTAGTCTAAAAGCACTGAATGGAAAAATCGCACCCTGTTTACATAACATCGCATGCACACTGTTATGGCTGTTTTATGATTACCTCTTACTTCTAACCTCGCCCTACGCGGACTTTGTAAGTTACACTTTACTGAAGGTAAGGAATGGATAAAATAATTACAGGTCTGGCACTATCTAATGCTTTAAGCACCTCCTGAAGGTCTTGAAAAGTGTTCCCAGCACCCCAATTCAAGCCACACTTATCTTTTGCCAGGTTTCACCGAAGCCAAAATAATATTCTAAAACTAATAGATAAGTAACAGTAACTAGGCAGTAGCTTACACTTAATGACTGTGCATTACCCCTGTTAATACTAATAACCATAAGCAAGGTTCTATTATCACATTTTATGCCTAGGGATATTAAATTGCCCAACAAAAACAGGTAGAAAACAGGAAAGCTAGGATTGAAACAAGACAACCTGCCTTTTGTCAGACACAAGGAATCATGTTATATGCTTTTTTAAAAGTTTCATTTATTTATTTTAGAGGCAGAGTGTCACTATATAGAGCAGGCTGTTCTCAAACTCACAGAAACTGGCTTGCCTCCGCACTGACACGCTTTGCTGTGCTCTACTGTTTTTAAACCACAACTGAACACTAGAGCCCTTGCCTTGTATGTATAAAAGCCAGCACTGGGAAAACAAACTATAAAACAAAATGATTCAACTTTTTTTCCTGTTACACAAAACCATTAATATGTCACTTTCTAAGGACTGGCCCCTACTGGCTTCCAGTCTCATTCTAGTCTCACGAGAGCCACCCAGCACCTCTCGCATTTGAAGAAAGCTCTTTCCCAGCACCTACAGAAGTACACTTCCACACTCTACCCAGACTCCAGACCTCCAGAGTGACTTCAGAAGACAAGAGCTTTTAGAAGGCTTAGATGGGAAACCTTCAAGGCTATCTGAATTCAGTGGTTATGTACTTTCTTCTAAAACTCTCATGAAATTTTATTTTATAGTTGACTGAAAGAGACAATCCTTTTTTAATTAAAAAAACAAAACGAATAAATAACACAAGCCAAATACAATAAAAATTCTGTTTTTAGGTTTCAAGAGCTTTTAAATGAAGCTGCAATAACTGGGTATGCATTCCTATTCTTGAAGTTCAGGACCTAGAAGCAAGTGCTAAAAGTCTTGCAATAGCCTAAGGTTTCAGAGCACTTCAATTTTCCTATCATGGTGGTTTAACTGATATGTCAACATAATCCAATCCAAATCAAACCAAAACAACCACCACCACCACGACCACCACCAGGAAATAGAAAATACCAAATCAGAAACAGTTCTGATCCCAAGCTTTTAGATATTCAATCTGTATTAGGCTAAATGATGTAAAACTTCTGTGGGTTAAACAAAACAAAAAAACCCAACCAAACAAAAAAACAATTGCAACACTAGCAACCTCAAAACTGTCAAGACAATATATTCACATTCTTGGAATGCAGGAAACTTTGGAACTTCTTAGCCAGATTTGACAAGCAGAAACTCAATGGAATGGAAATGTTTTCATAAAGATATGCAGAGGAGGTCACTTAGCCTGACAGCTAGGGTTAACTTCCTTTCTCCTTATAAGGTCATGTCTAGCAGCACCTGGAATTCCTACTAACAATAATGAGGCATCCCCAGCACCCTGGCCACTGTCAATGATGTACACTTACCCTGATGGCCCCTACTCACCCCTCAAATGTTCCCCCCCACTAAAATGAGCTGTCTCACTGAAGCTGCCTGAGAGCCAGTTCTCACAGTGCTTGCCTGAGGTTTCCTTTGCTCCTGGCCATTCTGGCATTCTCTGCCAGGATCTATGGTTTTGATCACAGGCTAATCATGCAGATATGACAGGGAGGAGGAGCCTGAACGACATCTTCGTATCCAAGGTAAATTGGTTACAGGACCTCTATTGGATATAAAATTCATGGATACTAAATCCCTTATACAAAATAGTGCAGCAGGGAAATGGGGAATATGGTAGAATGCTTGCCTACCATGACCAAGATCCTGGGTTCAATCTCCAGCACTAGGGGAGGAAGAAGTATTTATACACAACACTCCTGTATACATCAATCCTTTGTAAATTACTTATAATACACAATACAGAGTAAATGTAAAGCAAATATTTGTTAGATTTTATTATTTGGGAAATAATGGTAAGAATGAAAAGTTGATAGATCTCTATCACTGATGGTTAACTCTGTGCATATAGAATCCAAAAATATAGAAGCCACCCTCATTTGATATCCCAATGACTGGTCCAAGGTGAAGACCCTCATCTGAGTTTGTAAGTGGAAAAGTGGGAGCGCTGAGTCAGTGCTCAGGCTTCCTAACTCCATGTGCTCCCTGCTGAACAGACCACCTTTTATTACTGAGTGCCCAGAGATACATTCTTGTGATTTCAGTCCCTGCGTATGAAGTTCCAGAGAGATAATTTTATTTAAAAAGGAAACAATCTGCTCAATGATGACACTGGCAATGGTGCATTTTATTTCTAGACTTGTGAGATAGGATGGGCCTTCATGGCTTCTATTGTACAAGCAATTTAGAGATAAAATACTAGTGCTATACAAGTGCTGCTCGTTCAGTGTCTGGGTATGAGTTGGCAACTGTAGCAAAGCCTTACACTTGGCATTAAAGCTCAGCACAGAAAAGGAGACACACACAGGGAGAAGGAGCCAGTGGGTGGAAAGGAGAACATCAGGGTGTGGTGTTGACCTATTAGTTTTTCATTATAAAATGAATTTACTGTAGAGGCACTTTTCCTATAAGTTTTGAAAACTAAACATTAGATCAAAAGGAACAGTAAGAGGAACTGACATAAAATATAAGATATTAAAAAACAGCCAAAGACAGAAGGTACCAAGGAAGGTTCTGGAAACTGCCAACTGGAAAGAAAGTGCCTTCTCTTCCTTTCATGCCCAAGTCCAGCTGACATGTCACCAGATCCAAACAAGACAACAAGCAGTGAGGCAGGTTGAGGGAATCATTTCTTAAGACCAGGAGGAATCTTTAAAGTGCTTGTTCTAGTGTGGTAGTTTAGTCCCAGAACTTGGGAAGCAGAAGCAGGTGGATTTCTGTAAGGCCAGCCTGGTCTCCAGATCAAGTTTCAGGCCAGCCAAAGCTACATAGTGAGACTTTGTCTCAAAAAAAAAATCTAAAAACCAAAACCAAACAACCTTAAGGGCATATTTTATACAATGGACTCTATGTCAAAAAAAAAAAAAAAAGCCTTGGTAACATTTAACCTTCCTTCTTTCTTTTCCTTCTTTCCTTCCTTCCTTCCTTCCTTCCTGTCCTTCCTTCCTTCCGGAGGCTTTATTCTTTATGCAGAGTGGAGATTGAGATAGGGAGCCCATGCTAAGACTAGCTTCAAAACTTACTATGTAGCTAAGGATGAACTTGAATTGCTCCTGCCTCTACATACCTAGTGCTGGGATTACAGGAGTGAGCTATCAATACATGACTCAATACAGACTAAAAAACACACTCTAAAATAATCATAAAAGTACAACAAATATATAACCCAGGGTCACCATCTCTTGTTATTACCTAGTTTTATGCACTGTGTGCAACTGTGTATACTACACTTTTGGTAGATCTTGATTTTCCATGTAACTAGACAAACAAAACAGAAAGACCCCGCACCAAAGATTCTTACTAGTTTTGTGTGTGTGTGTGTGTGTGTGTGTGTGTGTGTGTGTGTGTGTCTGAAACAGGGTTTCTCTGCGGAGCTCTGGCTGCCCTGGAACTCATTCTGTAGACTAGGCTGGCCTTGAACTCAAGAGATTCCCCTGCCTCTGCCTCCTGAGTGCTGGGATTAAAGGCGTGTGCCACCAGCGTCCAACAATTCTTCCCTTATAAGGAAAGAACGTTCTGACTGCAATACTCCTGCTTTGCAGGTGAGCACGTATGGATTATACGCAATGGCACTATTATACATAACATTTTCATATGCATATTCACCCACCCATTATCCTGTCTTATTCCCGCTCCAGATTCCTGTTGACTGCTTTCCTCTTTTCAACTACTATGGCTTTTCTACTTTTATATACTTTTTCTTCTTGTAAACAAATTAAGTTAGGGTCACTTAAGGAGCACAAGTAGAGGGTTATTTTCAGGAGTTTGGCCACATGCTAGTGGCTACATCACTCTCCCGCAGTGATCTTTAACTGCTATAGATACAAGGAGGGATAGGACCTTGTCTCCTCCCTACCTGATGGAATGAATTCACAACGCCACCATCATGTCCAAGTCTTGGGCAGATGGTCCAACTCTCAGCTGCTGAGAGTTCAAGAGCTACATTGTGCCTAGAAGACACTGTACTCCATCCCTTCCCTCCGGCTCCCAGGTCCTTTCCACCCTCCTCTTCTGCAGTGTTTCCTGAGCCCTGGAGGAGGTAATACAAATAGACTCTTTCCTGGAACCTGTCTCAAAAGCTGCACACCAGATAAAAAGACAGTTCTACTACTCCTTTATGACCCCCACTATGTTTTGTCAGTCACATTCAACAAAGGACCTTCAACTATTCTTGAGATTAGCTTTCTAGGCCCACAATTCTGTTTATGTTGGACATAACATTTTCTTTTGAAGATCACATGTCTTTTCTGTATGTTGTCTTCTTGTAAGATTATTTTAACAATTTCAAAAAGATAATATAATAAAATAACTACTAATAAAATTTAAATATTTTCTTTACGAAAATTTTACCTTTTTTTCTTATCAAAAATTCTCAGGTTGGACAGAGTGGTTAAAGGAACCTAGGCCTAAGAACATAAGAGTGGTCCTTGGGTCCCACAAAAAAAAAAAAAAAAACAGGTAAGGAAAATAGACCCTTAACTGTTTTCCTCTGCCCCTCGCCCACACATGTACAAGAGCACTAGCATGCCCACATATTCATACAAAATAAATAAAATGAATCTGTAGCTACATAACCCAGGTTTCAAATTACCTATTACCTATCAGAGAGGCTGCTGCTTCCTAGCAGATAAACTCCCACAATTTTTAGAAAACTAAAACCAAACCCAGTAATAAGAGTACAAACAGCACAAATGCTGGCTAACTTTGTAGGAAATCATTTTACATGTTTGTATGATATACATGGAATACTGTTTTTTCTTGCTTTGTTTGTGAAACTTTGGAGAATGTCTTAACTTGAGCAGGCGATACTGTGAAAACAAGGGTTTCACTTTAGAGGAATGAACTAGATTATTTTCTTATTAAGTGTAGAAACTACAAGAAAGCCTTCTTTATCAAAAGCGTTTTTTAAGGTAAACCAATCGTGCTTTTATAATGCCAGCACTTTAGAGCCTTAGGTAGGAGAACTGCCACAGGTCCAAGGCTAATCTTGACTGCACCATGAGCTCTAGACAGGCTCCCTTTAAAAAGCCAAAAAACCAAAACAAAACAAAACAAAAAAACCCCAAAGAGTCGGGTTTAGTGGCGCACATCTTTAATCCCAGTGCTTGGGAGACATAAACAGGTGAATCTCTGAGTTCCTGGTTTACAGAATGAGTTCCAGGACAGCCAGGGCTAGCTACACAGAGAAACCCTGCCTCAAACATCAAAAAAAGAAAGAAAAATAAGAAAAAACAAGTAAACAAAAGCCCACTCCAACAAAACAAAACACTGTAAGCATTGCACTGCATAAATGGCCTGGCTCAAAAGGTGAATAATCCAGGGGGGAAGGACATTTCCCACCACTGAGATAAACTCAACTGAGGAAGTAAACTTTGTGCACTCATCTTTGTGGTAAAAGAAAAAGACATCTTTAGACTATACTTATTTAAGGTAAAGTAAAAAACATTTGGCCATTCACTACATACTGTGAACGCGCTCTGACCTTTGTGATGAGAATTCGGTACTTTTCTACTAAGTGATCGTTGTTGTGGCAGCCTGCTAGCAGCTGCCAGACTTCTCCACGAAGAGCCTCAGGAACACCACTTCTCACTAAGGACGACAACTGCTTCGGTCTCACACTTAAGTTGAGATGCCTAAAAATAAAGCCGTAATTCATTACTTTGGCAAAGAAAGAGGCTCTGAAAAATTCTTTAATAAAAAGAAAATGGTTTACAAAGATATGAGAAGGTAACACAACAATAATAAAAAATGAAGTGTTAACATAGTACCTGTAATCCACTGTGTCTAAGTATCATTAAATCATTACCTAAAAAAGAACTGGAAGCTAGGAAGTTGTGGCACACGCTTTTAATCCCAACACTCGGTAGGCAGAGGCAGGTAAATCTCTGAGTTTGAAGCCAGCCTAGTAAACAGAGTGAGTTCCAAGACAGTCAGGGCTTCATGGAGAAACCCTGTCAGGAAAAACCAACCAACCAACCAACCAACCAACCAACCAACCAGTAACTGGAAACTGCTGGGACATTTTTTTGTTATAGCTTATGTACAAATTAGAGCAAAACTACAATTAGATGCTGGAGAAATGATTTGCTGCTGCTCCACAGAGACCGTCACCTGGTTCACAAATGTGAAACTTCAGTTCTCCCTTCTGCCCACCTCTACCTTGCACACAAATGGTAGAAACACACATACACATGAAAACATAAATAAAAATAAATCCTCGAAAAATTGCAATTAATGGGCATAAAAAAACAACAACAGCAACTATGAACTGCATTTTTATATATTCTCAGTTACAATATTTCTGGTATGTTTTCAGCAGATTTTATGTCTCTTTCTTCAAGTAACAGCTTGACTATATGTAGTAGCTAAGAACATTCGTACTGCAACAATAATACAAGTTACAAAAACCTTGGGTTTCAGATTTCATGTATAAAATGAACAAAATAAAGCCTGTCTTCAAACACTGGCATGATCTCAGTGCTTTGTGTCTTAAACTGACCCTTTCATAAAGGCAGATGTTATGTCCATAATGCAGAGAGGTCAAGGAGGCTAGTCAGTTCATTGAAGAAATGGGTGATCCTGAGACATGTCACAGATCCTCTGTGACTGGAAAACCACCATTAATGAGTCACTAAGGCAGGATCCTGACCCAGAAATGCTCCTGTGGCTATCAGACTGAAGCACAAGCCATTGATACAAAGAACCACCAATACATTATAAATATGTCTTGAGACTTTTCACATCACCCAAATTCTATGAGAATAATACACAGTATATTTAAAAAATTGTGCATTACTTTTCTATGACTCTGTATCCTGATGTGAGAGATAAGGGCAATTTATATAAATTTTTCCTTGCATGTGTGCATATATGGAGAGTTGCCAGCAAAAAAACAGGCTTAGTCTTTATGCTATTGATAAAAAGTCTTAGTCTTTATTGATAAGGACTTGAAACACTAGGGCCTTGGGTAAATAAACTTTAACTGACACAATTATGTGTCCTTTCCCAATTATTATTTATGATTGTTTTGATTTTTAATAACAGAGGTAAATAGTTGTGAGAGACTATCACTGGCCCACAAAGTCTTAATCTGCTATTTGACTCTTCACAGAAATATTTGCTAGCCATAACTTAGACTACTAAAATTTCTTTCCGAATAATTTTAGTCATTGACAGTATTAACTCCACATATAACTAGCGTACTATTTTATACTGAGCACATTAGTGCTCCTATCTTCTAAGAGTCACATTCAAATGAACTTGGAGAATGACTAGTGCTGTTATTAAAATCCATTTTAGGGGGCCTGGAGAAATGGCTGAGTAGTTAAAGGCACATACTGCTCTTTCTGAGGACCCAACTTCAATTCCCAGCATCCATATCAGGCGGATGGCAACTGCCTATAACTCCAGCTCCAGGGGGATCAGACTCATTCATGTGCACACCTCCCTCAATCCCCCCTCTCATAATTAAAATAATAATTTTTTTAGAATTTTTTATTTTTATTTTATGTATGTGAGTACACTGTCACTTTCTTCAGACACACCAGAAGAGGTCACTGGATCCCATTACAGATGGTTGTGAGCCACCATGTGGTTGCTGGGAATTGAACTCAGGACCTCTGGAAGAGCAGTCAGTGCTCTTAACTGCTGAGCCTTCTCTCTAGCCCAATAAAAATAATTTTTATAAACTCTACTTTCGGTAAATAAATTAGCATCAGGATCAGACTTGCAAGTTCCAGGTTTGCCAGCCTAGTTATGAGAATGCCTACCCTGTGTGTAAAAGTGTACAAGTCTGTCATACAGTTATAGTTCAAAGAGTGCACACAACGTGGTGCTGTGCTCAGTGTGTGGTGAATGCTTAGCCTGTCATCACTACAACCCTAAGGTCATGTAGGATGGACAGCAGAGACAGACAGACGGGGACTCGGTTAATATACTTGGAGGACGGGAGGACACAGCTGAAATGAGTAACCAAGTTTGACAACAAAACAAACGAAGCCATTACACAAAGTGTCCTGGATTCACAGAAATAGACCGAGTCTTACCAGGTGTGGTGACACATGACTTAAATCCCAGCATTTGGAGGCAGAGGCCTGCGGACCTCTGTGAGTTCTAGACCAGTCCAGCCTATAGAATAAGTCCCAGGACCGGAAAAAAAAAAAAGAGCTCTGAACTGTAACGCTATAGCGATGGTTTAACTCTGTCATTATGAAGTCTTGTCAGCACTGCATTACAATGCTGGTTTACCCCAGAAACATTTCATACATATAAAATCTCGGCAGCAGCAGTCCACACACTGAGCTGAAACTGAAACTGACAAGTATCAGCAATCCTGTCTCTTATTAAGTAAAGAAATTATCAAAATTTAAGAAGAGACATTTCCAAGGGCTTTTGCACAATTCATGTATTACAGTTGTGTGTCTAAAGACAACTCATGCTTTGGCTTGCTATTTTCTTTTGTACATATTTGACATTTTCCAACACAGACACTGTTTTGTCCAAAGTGTAGGGCAGTGTCAGAGTATCAGAGCAGATGATGTCCATGTTTAGTGCTAATCCTGAGGGGCATGACATCTGCTGAGACACAGATTTACCAAAAATACAGTTAAGTTTAATAGTCAAAACCTGTAAGGGGGAAAAAAAACCTTAATGTGCAAGGCCCATAAGCAACTTTAACGGTAACCTTAATAACCAGAGCATCAGCAATAAAGACATGATCAGGTCACTTTCAAATTTAGCTTCTTCCTCCCAGGACATCCTACCAAGGAAGAAAAAGATATGGTATATATGTCTCACCATTACCTCTAGTGATGCTAATCAGCACCCAAAAGGTAATATACTGTTTGTAAACAGGCTTCCCAACACTGCTGTCAAACTCTTGTTATTTTTTCTTTTAGACAGGGTCTCACTGTGCATCTCTGGCTGGCTTAGAACTCATTATATAGACCATGCTGGCCTTCAACTCAGGGAGATCCTCTGCCTCTGTATCCTGATTGCTGGGATTTAAAGGACACCACGCTCAGCCAAATTCTTCGTTTTGAGACACAATTTTGCAATATAGCCCAAGCTGGACTTGAAGTCTTAATCTTCCTCCTTCTACATCCAACTTCTAAGATCGGAGACATGTTCTACCATGCCTAGTTTGCATGCATTGGTCATGCTTTGTTTTGCAGTTTTGATGATTAAACTGAGGGCCTCAAGCATGCCCGACAAGTGCCCCACTACAGAGTTATATTCCCAGCCTAAGCCTAAATTATTTATTTTAGTAGTAAAAATAATGGAGACAGCAAGGCACTCATATCACACTCAGGATACTCAGCTTTGCCATTTCAGGTATCTTATGTGTCACAGGTAAGGAAAAACCCTACTCAAAGTCTCTACTATGTAACACACACACACACACACACACACACACACACACAGACACACTGCGACTATCTTCTAAACGCCTCTGATCATTGGATATTAACAATGGAGTATATTTTTTTCCTTCATAACGATTTAACAGATTTATTTAGAATTGTTATAAAGGTGAACTGCTGTTTTGCTCACTGAAGCATCCTAACTTATATTAATGCTTTTTTTTTGCCTCACCTTTATATTAAAATTTCCCACACAAATGGCAATAAAATACTGACAATATCTGATTTCTATCCTCTTTTATTCTATTTGCCAGTTGTACTTAGATATCTTTAAACTCCATGGAAAGAACGATCTAACACTGAGAGTAATAACTGGAAGAGAGGAAAACAGACTGAAAAAGAACCGTCTCTAATCATAGTAGATACTTTAAGCCACGTGTGTGGCCTGCTAACTGTTAAACATTTGGCCTGAATAGCATGCAGGTTGGTATCTTCAAAAGGACAAACAAGACAGGCCTCACCTGCATCCTGCATAGCACCAATAGCTACAATTAATTAGTATATATCTGAACCCTAAGGATTTCTTGCCCCAGAGGTTGTAGGGGATGTCTAAATGTGAAGTTCAACAGCCTTATGGCTGCACTAATTTCACAGTACCATAGAACAGGCCTGTATTCATTACATTTCCTCACCCCTCTAATGGAGGGCACGCTCCTGAAAACACATTCTGTAGCCACAAGAAGATTTGTGGCGCAGTCTCATCTGCACAAAGACGTTGGAGAAAAACCTCCTTATACTCCGTTAGAGCTTGGCAAGCAAGAGGCAGCTCTGGCTTTGACGGTGCTGTGACGGTGGCGGCGGCGGCGAGTTCTGTTGGTTACAACTAGCCGGTCATTCCCATCTTCTCCAATGCACGGGGTCAAATGATCTGTCTCCTTCTCTTCCTCTCTGCCTATGAATTCCATGTCTGGACATTTTTCTCATCAATGAGACTTTATTCTAATGATCGTAAACTGATTCACATGTTTGTTGTTATCCTTATAAATGTCTAACAGATTCCCCAGTGAGATCTTATGTGCAGATCTCTGTTATTGGTTCCAGACTGAAAATTAGGTCAGAAATGAGAGTGTCAGGTGAGTAGAGGAGCAAGTCTATAACTCACCATTTTGACAGCAGTTCGCCCCATGTTTCAAGAATTTTTTCTGCACATTCTTTGGAGACATCCCCAAATCCACTCAAGAGAGGTTCATCGTTATCTGTAATAAGCAAATAAACAAATAAGGAATATAAAAGGCAAATGCAAACATTTATTGGGACCATCAAGCTATAATATATGTTCTTAGTATTTATGTACAATGTGAATAATCCTATGTCAGATACAATGCTTTTATAACTTGTTTAATTCTCTCTTGCTTTCTATGTCTTTATTATGTCATTATAGAAAAGTCATTTATCTATAAAATACAGAGCTCAAAACATGAAATGTTCTCTTTTTCCAAAGTAAGCAGTTTTATGTACAAAAACATGTAACAGTTTTATCTAAATAGTAAAGAACAAAGTTAGTCACCCAAGAGTCTAGTAAAGGAGTGTGGTAAGTGATAGAATAAATGATGGTTTTATTGAATCATCTCTCATTTTTGTTTCTCTAGCCCACTTTCCAACTTTAACCTTTCGGTGCCTGAAAATGCCATAATGACATTTAATACGTAGCATACTGATTTTAAAAAATAGTGAATTATAACATGTATATAAGGTAAATGAATGCACGTGTTTGTGTTTGTATGATGATATAAGAAGATAAAGTGTTAAATCATACCAACAAATGGAGCATAATCAAGATATTAATAATCAGCCGGGCAGTGGTGGTGCACGCCTTTAATCCCAGCACTTGGGAGGCAGAGGCAGGTGGATTTCTGAGTTCGAGGCCAGCCTGGTCTACAGAGTGAGTTCCAGGACAGCCAGGGCTACACAGAGAAACCCTGTCTCGAAAAACCAAAAAAAAAAAAAAAAAAAGATATTAATAATCACTGCCTGAGTGAATGATGCATGAATATATTTTCTGGTCTTTAATGACATTATGACTTTAAAGATGTTCTATAGAATGACATTAAATTAGAATAGAAGACAAAATATTAATAAGAACAGAATGAATAAATTTTAAGTAAGAATATATCGGGGACTAGAGATGGCTCAGAGGTTAAGAATAGCGACTACTCTTTCAGAGAATTTGGATTCAGTTTCCAACACCCATATGTGACTCACAACCACCTGTAAATCTAATTGTAAGGGATCTGAAGCCCTCTTCTTGGACACCAGGGTTGCACATGGTGCACATATATGCAGGCAAAACACCCATAAACATTAAAATAAATAATAAAATTAATCAGAATTTAGCAACTATAAAATATGCAAGTGGTAAAGAAAATGACAGTGAGGGGTTGGTTGAAGACATAGCTCAGTGACAGACAAGTAGTACACTTAGCATTTTTGAGGTCCTGATTCACACCCAGCACCAAAGATGAGAAAACAGAAGGTGACAATGGAACATTTCAACTTAACTCTCTCTCTGGGTACCGGTGCATTTTTAACAGTTTGCTATCTGCAGCATTAGGATTATGCTCTTTCACTGCTTTATTGGGCATATGCCTAGAAATGACTGTCCCAGTTAAAATCCATTATTTTCAAGGATTTAATAGTTGTCTGACCAACTGTCTTTTCAAACAGTTATAAGATTTACACTCTCATTAACTGGGTCCAACAGTACTTGTCCTCTTACCTCGCACGGAGCAATCTGTAAGGACAGCATGAGCATGTCCTCCTCCTTCAGTTACTGCCACAAAGCAGCAACTTTAAAATTAAGCTCTCAAATCTTTGACACCTATTATTAAACTTCCTACATTGTTTGCATTTTGGATATTTTCATAGTTTTGATTGTGAGTCAAGGGAAAGACAGACTGAATATAAATGGAATAATTCTGTATGTGAATAATGAAGAGCAGAAAATACTCAAGACACTAAGGGCAATTTCCCCCAAATTCGTAAGTATGCCAGAATGATACTACTTTGTAATTTCTTGATTTCCCATTCATTAAAACACCCACCCCATACAACCTGTGATAGAAGACAAAAATAATGTGCTAAAATGGGCTGGGTGTAGCTGGTGGGCCCAATTACACAATGAAATCACTGTAACGTTAAGAAAGATTTACATTTTATATGGTGTGGTAAGTCCTCCCGAGGCAGCAGGATGATCTCCCTCCCACAATTCTCTCCCACTGCTCTAGACTCTTTCAATAAATTTTAACAGTAATACCATGGAATTTGCCATTAGAATCCATGGTACCCAGGTTATGGGTAGAGAAAGGGAATGCGAAGTCATTTCAAGTATCAGAATATTGTTTTGTAAGTTCAGCTTTCTCGTCAGATGTCTCTAGGTGAGAAACCTCTGTGGAGAATAGTCATTTTTCCCAAGGAGCAAACATCACAGTACAATAGAGTTCCTGGTGGGAAAGCTGGGTTAGAAAGATTCTGATTGAAGAAGGCATGGCCACGATCCCTGCACTGCGGATTTGTCAGATTTCCTGTTATAAGTGTGGATCCTAAGGACATAGCTCCTCCTGCCAGTATTTTCTGAGTACTCACTGCATGTTAGATATTGTGGTCTATACTGAGGAAACAACACAGGGCAAATAGACTCCTATTCCTCTGCAGAGTTTATGTTCTAGCATTCACTGCCTACCCTGTGGAGTATCAGGTAACATTGGCCCTTACTTCTCTCTAGTTAAGAACTATCAGTAGAGACTCCTGTATCCACTCAAAAATTTGAATTTCTCTTCCACAACTTAGTGTGTAATTATCAGTTAGGTATTATCAGTCCTGATGTCATTATTTAGTAGGGTTAAAATTTATTTTCAACAGCAGATATTCTTCAAACTCTATGGAAAGGAAACTGAACATTTTCCTTGCATGACAGTCTTTCTGAAATCTAAGTTGTTTGTACTGCTGAGTTTCAATGAGGTTTATGTATACATTTTCCTACTCTTCCATTGTGGAAGATGTTGACCTAAAAGAGAAACTACAAGTTTTAAGTCTACCAGATATACAGCTGACAGTCTTAAACAGGGAGAATGTTCTATGTCCCCATGAAAAACACAATTTGAGGGGCTGGAGAGATGGCTCAGCAGTTAAGAGCACTGGCTGCTCTTCCAGAGGCCCTGGGTTGTATTCCTAGAACCCACACAGCGGCTGATAACCATCTATAACTTGTAGTCCCACTGAATCCAATGCCTTCTTCTGTTGTACAGACAAAACACCCGTAGACATAAAATACATACATGAATAAATCTAAAAGACAGGAAGGAAGGAAGACAGACCGACCACAATCTGGAATGGTTTGGCAGAGGAATGCCAAAGAGAATACATGAGCCTTTATGTACGTCAGTGATTTATGAGAGCCAAATGTAGAAGATAACAGACTTCAACTCAGATTCAAAGCACACAAATTCAGATTCACATTATGACTGCCAATTTCTATCTGTGTTGGCTGTGGCAAATTTACTTAGCACTGACTCTACTTCTTTATATGAAAAACAAGGACAATAATAATTTCTATTTTTCAGGCTTACTGTGAAGATTATGAGAATCAGGCACTTTGCTACCTCACAATAAGCATTTAATCATTAAAAATTAATAGTCCTAAAAACTGACCATAAGGTGATTAATCACAAGACAGTGGGACTTACATTAAAAAGAGAGAGAGAACTGAAAAGCCAGTGCTTATTCTCATTTTGAAAAAGCACACATAATCTATATGTATCTTTTTTAATGAAGTTAATCATTTCTTGTACATCTTTATTTTTGTTAATGTGATTGTTTTACCAGAAATGTTCAAGGCAGCCTGTTTACTTCTACTGAGTTTTGCACTTTCAATACGAGCTCAAAACAACTCTTACGATGTCCCACAAACCCTCCAAAATGAGAAAACGAATTGATGAACATCCTGTGAACTTCACAGATACAAACTCAAATGACTTACTATCATCACAGTTTCATTCATTAAAAATGAGGCTCTTGTACTGTTTTGACAACCACTATGACATGTTCTCTTTTTCCTGTGCCAAAAACTTCCTTCGAGCTCCCACTTCTTTGTATTACCTTTTAATAGTGACCAACAGATTATAAAATCTTATTTTCCAAATGTGATTGTGAGTATCTTAAAGAATGCCCAAATGTGTTTGGTGGGATGGGTCACCCTGTAAAGGTGCTTGCTGTTACGCCTGTTGACCTTGGGGTAATCACTGCAAACCAGAGTAAAAGGAAAGAACAGATTCTCGCCAAGTTGTCCTGACCTTCATAGGTACACTATGGCGCAAGTATAAAACATACAAATAAAAATAAATGCCTGGGTGGGGGTGCATGGCAACTTCAACTATTTCCTGGCATCTCCTAGTTGCTTGTCTATGAGAGACTCTCATAAGTGCTCACTGACTTCCAATACCACATCCCACGGCCAGCCCCCGATAAAGATGAAGTTGTGGCAGCATGCACAGCCCTCCCTATACATAAACCAACGTCTCTACACATACCTTCTTCTTCATCATCTTCTGGAGGAGAGGGGATCATGGAGCTCTGGGATCCAGACTGTGGCAGGCGAACTGAAGGACTGGCTGTAGTTTTCCTCCTCTCTCTCTCTGACTCACTTTCCAAACACACAACTTCATATAAAGTGTCAGCAGTATTCTTTTTCTCCTTCTGCTTTATCTTGATGACAGAAAAGAATGTATTATGTAGCAAACTTCTTTAAGTATCATTCTTAGTTTTGCATTGGATGCAAGAATAAATGATGTTTTCTTAAATTCCACACTAATGTAATCTTTATCAAGTAGAAAAGTGCAAGCTAAGGGCCTGGCATGGTGGTAGACAGTTTTAATCCCAGCACATGAGAATCAGAAGCAGGCAGATGTCTGTGAGTTCAAAGCCAGCAGTCTACACAGAGACTTTGTCTCTAAAACAACAACAACAACAAAACACAAACAAAGAAAAAACCCAACCTCTTAAGAAAGTTGAACATTTTAACTGAGAATGCAGTTTTATAGTTTTATCTGTCATTAAAATGAATCATCAAATATTTAATCACCAATATTTAGTCAATGTGAAAGCCAACTGTCCTGTGTCTTTCAAATAAATTTAAGGTGACTTTTCAGGTTTCCTATTTAAAACCACATATCAAATCGTTGCTAAATTTTAAACGTTTAGCACTAAGAAAATCTTTTCCTTCTTTTGCTTAGTTCAAACAGTATACAGAAGATTTTCTTAACTCCAAAGCTGGGTAGGAGGACAGTAGGTGGAAATGAACAGCAGACAAGACATCAGTAAATTCCTAACAGTTTTTGCAAAGAAACCTCAACCTACACTCTGTTTTTTACATTTAGGCCAGCATCATAAACAATCTATATGGGACTAATTAAAAAAATTAGACACACATACAATACTGTCAGTATAACATATATTTTGAACACCTTAATATTCCTATTATTGCCAGTCGGAGAAGAGAAAGTTAATTTGAAATAAGGAGCATGGGGGAGATGAAGGCTGCAAGAAGCATAAGAAAGGGTGCTGGAAGCAAGAAAGGTGCATGGCACAGCAGATGGATGGTGGAGGCCAGCCACATCTACAGGGCACAGGAACACCAGGGTAGACTCTAACATCCCAGTTTCTACTTGGATTTTCATTAAAAGCATCACTCCAATCTTAAGAGTCAGGCCAAGATGACAGCAATGTGTCCTTTCGTGTCATCCTGAAGTGCAATTTAATACAGGAGTCTAAGCCTGAAGGCCAGGAGTCCCTGCTGCACTAAGCATCTCTGCCAGTAGAGGCCAAGCACAACCACAGAATAAGCACAACAAAATCTTGCCAAGCCAGAGCACAGGATATCTGATTCGTTTAGTACCTGCTTCTAGGGTTGTTTAGTTTTCTAGACAAATATATTTGTCTCTAACCCAGCTGCTTATTATTAGTAAAGAACTCTGGCTCTGTGCAGTTACAAAGTGGCCTGAAAGTTTGTGTCTAGGAGATATGCAAATAATTTCTTTCAGATAGAAAAGATGACCCAAAGGTTACGTAAATATAGCATAGTAGACTTAGTAATCGCACCCTCCCTCCCCCAGAAAGGGTTTCTCCATGTAGGTTTGGCTATCCTGGAACTATGTAGACCAGGCTAGCCTCAAACTCAAGAGATCTGCCTGCCTCTGCCTCTGCCTCCTGAGTGCTGGGATTAAATTAAAGGCCTGCACCACCACTGCTTGGCAGTGATCTTATTGTAACAGCTTTTGATTATTTTTTTTTTAAATAGAAGAACCAAATAGGCCCAAGTGCTTAAGTACTTAGTTTTATCATCTTTATGATTAATGAACTAAATTAAAATCCTTGATATATATTCATCCCTAAACTGAAAACAGTATGATTTTGAGAACTATGATAGGAAAATACTATTTAATTCTTTTGATGTAAGTTTGTTAAGTTAGTTAACCAAAACACAGGTTCTCACTGTATGGCTCCAGCTAGCCTCAAAGTCAACAGGGATTCATGTGATGCTGCCTTCTGAATGCTGGGAATAAAGATGTGCACCGACATCCATTGCCTATATTGCTCTTTGAAACATCACCTAATTGCTATCTGAAACACTTCAAAGTCCATGTTAAAAACATACAAAAAAGGTAAACGTTTCTGCAAGACTATAAAGGTAAGGTAACTGATGTCATTCACCTAGAAAGTCTTCCTTGTTCATTGTCAACAATACACCTTGTAAGTTATGCAGAGTTGAGAATGGGAGCAAGCTGTTAAGTTAATAACTCCAATGTGTGAAAATATTCACTGTTCAAGCACATGGGATTCACTATACTATTTTAAAAAGCTCTCTGTGAATTTTCTATAGTCAAAAGCTTTGAAATTTACACGTTGCAATACATTTTTACAAATATTAAATAAATATGTAAGTTTCTAAATTGTTATACATTTAAATTTATATAAACAAGCTACAATATATGAATTATATACAATATAAAAATTATATATATACATATGTGTGTGTGTGTGTATATATACACACATATCAATAATAATAATAATCAATCTGATAGGACAAAGGAAGAACAGTCATGAATACGGGAAGACATCCCCTGTTCCTGGGTAAGATAGCATCAGCAACAGCAACTTTTCCCAGAGCTAAACTAGTGGATTTTAATGCTCATCTGAAAAACAAGTGAAGAGTATCTAGGAAAGCCCATAAACACAGGAGTATCTGCTAAATGAAAGTTGCCCTACCTGACCAAGAAGTTAAAACTTCACAGAAGTCCAAACGCACATAAAAACTGGACAAAGAGAACCCCACAAACCACTGGATAGTGTATGTAACAGTTAATGAATTTCATGTGGACAACTAGATGGCACTGGGGAGAACAAGTCAGACCCACATCTTACTGTACAGAGGATCACTACACTAATAAATCAGAGATCTAGAAACATCATGACAGTAATAGGAAAGTGTGAAAAGTATTTTTAACTTTACAGTTTTGATGCCAAATTAAGAAACTTTAAAGGAAAACTTGATAAATTCAAGTATATAAAAAGAAACTATGTGGCAAACTCAAAAAGAATCACTAAAACAAAGTGAAAAGAATAGTAAAAGTGGGGATACCAAGTCTAAAGGGTTGACCTGATTAACACAGAAGTAACCTAGACTCCCTGGCACTTAGAAGGCAGAGTTGACCCTGGCTTGAGACACACAAATCAAGAGGAAAAACAACTAAATGATGTTAACAGGAAATACACAAAAAGGGAAAGTTACTATTAGACATGATAAAATGTTTGCCATCACTCATCAAAAGATAAAACGTTTCCACAATTACCACTGTACCACCTAGATTCGTAAGTGTACCAACATTCTCTTGACAGGTGTTTGGAGAAACAGGTCCTCTAACCTTAGAATCAGCCAATCTTTAAGGTGACAATGTCAATGAAAGACAATGTGGCAAACGGAACAAAATCACATCAGTGATTCCACTAAAAGAAAACATTGTAAGATGTACTTCCTTTTTCTTAAAAAAATTCATTTTTTCAACTTACATGTGTGTATGGTACATGTGTATAGTATATGAATGTGTCGTGTGTGTGTGTGTGTGTGTGTGTGTGTGTGTGTGTGTGTGCTGTATGTGTGT
>JADRCH010008237.1:0-37067 GCA_019843965.1 Rhynchomys soricoides
CTTCTTCTGGCTAATCTGCCGAGGAAGTCACAGCACAGATGAAGAACATGACCATGGTGGTGCTTACTGACCTGGGCAGACCCAATTAATGTGGCATGGCATTTACTACTTTGGATGGAAATCTTCATAGACAAACATAAGCCCAAGACTGCCAGGAATATATGGTTACTGTGTAACTGGTCTTCTGCTACTTTGTGAGTTCTTCTTTCTTCCACCCTTCTATACCCTTTCAACGCTCTAACACTAGATAGGAGAGAGAGAGAAAAAGAAAGGATAGAAAAAAGGAAAGAGATTCCTGAATAAAGTCAGGGAGGGATCAGAAAGGTGTCTATGTTATCATTAGATTACTGCCTGCATCCCTTATCCACTTGTCCAGAGGCACCACTTGCACCTTTAATGGTCTAATAACATTTTACATTTGGTATTTCCATTTTCATATGCCAAAGGATCTACAAGCACCTGCTTTTGAGTCAGTCTGATACAGCTTTGTTCACAGGTGAGACTAATCTTTGTAAAAAAAAACCAGTGAGGGCTTCTCCAGAGCTTGTAAAATCTTTGTAAACAAAGTATATTCCTGGAGGGCTCCTTGACTTTGTCCCAAGCTCTTAAAGCCACTAAGTGACATAGTTCTATTGTACTGTCATCATCAAGTTGAATCTGTTCTTGGATATCGGAGTACTTCACCCAGCACCTGATCTTTTACTATATTCATTCTCCTCACTCGATTTCACTGTTCAATATTTACAGTTTCTTCCCTCCAGCATGTTAACCATTGCAGTTTGTAGACTGGCCTGTAGTACAGCTGTCACCAATCCCTTCCAGTATTGGGGAATAATTCTATTTTGAGTAGCCTAGTTATTTAGAATTTGTTTCACTTAAGGCGAATGCATCCCATATAAGACCAGAGCCTCTTTAATAGGACGCCATCCTATCTTGTTTCACACCATTAGCAGGCATATGCTATATGGCTACTGGGAAAGTTGATGGTGATCTCATAATTCTGGGTCACTCCTCTGATTAACTTGTTCTCTGGAAACAAGTTTTTTTTTTTTTTTTTTTTTTTTTTTAAATCATCAGATTGTCTCCCACCTTTTCAGCTATTCTCTGACCCAACTGCCCTCCAGTCCAGTTTCTTTCCCTCTTTCCACCTGCAGTAAACTCCCATTCTATTGCTTAGTCGCCTGCACTGAGCCTTTTCACTCTCCCTTTTCCAGTGCTCCTCACCCCCCCTTTCCATTTCCACTCACAATATTTTCAGTTGCACAACCAATTCTGCAACCCTTTCAGAAATGAGAGAGCTGAACGAAGCCTTTTGTTGTTCTATTTCAACCTTTTTGTTTCTCAGGCCCCTTCATTTTCACCTGCAAGTTTTCCAGTTGCACAGACATTCTCCCAACCTTCTTTGAAAGAGAATACAGAAAGAAGAAAAAGAAAACAAAAAACAAAAGCCAAAAACCAGAAAATCCCCCCTGGGAGCAAAGTGGGAAATATCCCAGCAAAAACAGTCACAATACATTTTTTGCTGGTGTCCTGAAAAAAATATCCATTCCTCTACCCCCTGAAATTTCCTCTACGGCATTTGAAATCAAATTCCCCATTCTGCCACATTAGGTGCCACTTGTCCTTTGCTGCTTGTAGGTTCTTCTATCTTCTACCATCCTCCTACCTTTTCAGCTCCCTAACCCTAGATAGGAGAGAAAGAAGGATACAGAGGAAAGGAAAGAGACCCCTGAGTGAAGCCAAGGGCTAGACAGGGGGTGATATTATTGTAGATTACTTCCTGCTGATTAGGGGTGTTGAGTTCCTTCGGGCATCTTTGATCTTCATCACCAGGATATCTAATTTCTGGTTCTTCTTTGACCACCACTACTTAAGAAACCATGACCAACAGCAACCAACAACCCATGGCACCTCTTGGGGCCCTAGCTTTTATATACCCTCTAAAAAGTCCCCAGAACCTCAAATGCCATACAACTGCAGAAACTATGTGTAGCTGGCAAAATCACGTCCTTGATAGAGCACGAGGCAAATTATAGTCAACTGCTGAGGACAATATAAAGCAGACCCTTATCCCACACTTGGGATTTAAAAAAAAAAACAAAACTAAACTAAAAAACAAACAAAAAAACCCAAATTCTTATATTTCTGTGTTTCTTAAAGAAACCAAGATTCCAAAATTGTCACTAGAACAGTGTTGCACAGAACACCTTACAGATGGCTTTGCTCACATGAATTTGGGGCTCTATTTGCCCCTAGTAGTATTAGTTGTCATTGTCGTAGTAGCAGCAGTAATAGTAGTAGTAATGCCACCATTTTCTGTAGGACATACCAGCAGTGCCCCAGCCCCAATCATCATTTGAGGGATCAAGAGGTTTTGTTTTATCAGTAAAGTTGTCGAGAAGAGATTGTAGTGCCAGTTTTTGGTGGCACACACCTTTAGTTCCAGCTCTTTGGAGGCAGAGGCAGAGGCAGTGGGCTTCAGAGGCCAGCTAGGAAAACACTGTCTTGAAAGCAAAGAGAGGATGAAGAGGAGGAAGAAAAAGGGAAAAAGAAGGAAGAAAAAGGAGAAGGAAAAGGAAGGAAAGTAGGAGGTAGAAAAGTGGTAATTGTAAAATTGGGGTCTGGAGGCTTGGCCGCTGGATTCCATTCAAAGCCCAAGGCCACCAAACTTCTAAAACTCCCTAGGCCTCTTTCCACTGTACTAGCCTCCCCTGTGCTGCCTCCAACAGGCACAATTCTCTCTGTCCTTAGCAACAGATTTCACTCTGCCACCATCTGTTCTCAAGCCTCTTCTTGTAAGCCACAAACTGGAATCTTCCACCTTCCTGAAGCCATTGTGCTGCTTTCACTCTCTCTCTCTCTCTCAGTGATCCTACTACTCCTCTAGATTTTCATGCTGCACCAGGACCAACTACTTCTCTCTCTCTTGGGGAATCTTCATTCTTTCCCTTCCGGCTTTCCTCCCATGCCTGTCAGGAGTTCCCTCTGCACTGGTACTTGCTTCTCCTGCAACAATCCTAACCACAATTACAAGTGAACCTTCCCCTATGGAAGAGTCAGGGGAAGGACTGAAGGAACTAAAGGGGATGGCAACCCCACAGGAAGACCAACAGTATCAAGAAACCCATAACCCTGGGAACTCCCACAGATTAAGCCACCAACACAAACAGTATACATGGGCTGGTCCGTGCCCCCCAAGCACATACGTAGCAGAGGACTGCCTTGTCTTGCCTCAGTGGGAGAGGATTCAACTGATAGTGTAGAGCTCTAGGAAAGGGAGATGCTGTGGAAGAGGGTTTGGGGAAAAGGGGGTAGGTAGGTGGGTGAGGGAGCACCCTCTCAGAGGCAAAATGGAGGGGGGATGGGGCGAAGAATTCTGGGAGAGGTGACCTGGAAGGGGGTGTGTGTTAACATTTGGAATGTAAATTTTTTTTTTTTTTTTTAAAGTGAACCTTCAGGATGCAGCTCTCCTTTGTTCAACTCCTTTAAAACAGCTAACTCACTCTCTGTTTTAAAAACTATTTTTAAAAACTATGAGCTATATAACAGCACGATAAAGCAGACATGTTCAGTTTAGAAAATGACTACAAACCTAGTGCTTATTTGTTCTCAAACCATCAATTATCAACATTAAATCACTCATTTTCCAATCAACTTCTGGCCCACAGGTCCAGGTAAGTACAGATAAAGAAATCTAAGCAGAATAGGTGAGCTGGATGTATGTCTGCAACATGCTAGTGGTAGTGCCTGAGTATATCTTTCTGGTCATCCTTTGATCTAGCTCAAGCACCCAGGTGAATCCTTTCTTACTGGCTCTGGTCTTCTGTATGGGCTGTAAGCAGGTGTGTCTGAACTGGAGCTTTGTTTCTGGAATCTGGCATTGCTATCCTAAAGCCACTGGCGAGGGCACAACCTTTAGCTCTGGCTACAGTCTCCAGGAAGATGCCCATTAAACACAGGTGTCCACAAGCTGGAGAGGAATATCTCTACCACACATCTCTGTATTACCCAACTTGGGAAGAAACTTTTATTGTTCTCCTAAGTGACTCACCAAAAACAAACACACACACACAAACCAGAAACCACACGTACATACACATCTGTGTGATCAGTGAATTTATGAACCAATCCTATTAGATAATGATGAAACAAAGTAAATGAGGCTTCCGGGCAGCATACTCTTCTACCCAATGCTCTTTGCTGTCTGAGCAAAAGAAAACTGAGGGCAGGCAGTAAAGACAAGTCTCCTTGAGCACCTTCTAGAAGAAGAGCTGACACCATTTCCTGTATACCTTCAGGATACCTCCAATGTTTCACTCTCATTCAAGGCCAAGAAAATATTAATACTTCATAACTATATACTTTGAAAGGCTATTTCAAAATAATTCCTATATTATCTTTGACTGAAGCTGGCCTGACTCAGCACCCTTGGTGTCCAGTGAGTGTGGGGAGTGCTGGGTCCACCTCATGCACACAACTTACTGCTCTTCAGTATTTTCTGCATAGGGAGGAGTGAATTACTTTTATTATTTATTTTTATAATTAAAAAAGTACTGTAAGAATTATTTGGGGTTAAGATAGTTGTTTCTTGTCTAATGATGATGTGATCTATCAGTCTATCACCAAGGTGTCCCATCTAGAACTAGATGCACACAAAGCCTCTCCCACCTTCCCTGGAGTTTCCAGGTCTAAAATTCCAATCTCTCTACTAGCTTAGTCTCTTCCCATCTTCTGCCTCAGTTGTTATCTCTCCCACAAACTCTTGCCTCACTATGACTTCCTCCATCAACGATACTTGTGCTTCCTTCCAGCTCTTACTGATGCTAACTTTAGGAGCTTAGATGTCTGTATACCAGAACCAGCTAGCTCAGGTTGCCCCTACAGCCCAGCTCCCAGGAAAGAGAGTTGGCTCCCCTGCTAACTGAAGGGCAGAAGCCCTTGAAGCAAGAACAGTGACTGTGGTGGCAGTTCATACATACCAGGCCAGCTCCTCCCTATGTCCTTAAAGCACCAACTCAACTCCTTCATGGAACCTCCCAAGTCCACAGCTTCCTAGGTGCTACATCCGTACTGTGTTGTGCTCTGTCTGTTTTGCTTGTCACCATACCACCAGTGCCTAGTTAATGCTTGAACAGGATCATCAGGTCTTCCTTCAGAGTCTGACACCAACCATGCTTTTTGTAAAGCATTAGATACATAATTCTGCCAAGACAGAACACTAGTCTTTACAAAATTCTGTAACACAGTAAGAATGAAAATACTTAACCAATAGAGACACAGTCTCCACTCAAATATCCAGACTCACTTTTTCTTGTACTTAAACTCAGGCAGAGGATGAGTTATGCATTCTGCTCCAGAGCTCAGAAAGCTCTTGTAGCTAAATCCTATCAGAAGGCTTTGAAAATTATAGTATCACATAAAGAGATACAGTTACCCTCAGCAAGACTGAAATAGAAATTGAACCCTTGCTCTGTTTAAAAGTTTCTGTCAAGAAAAATAAACCAGTTGCTAGAGAAATGGCTCAGCAGTTAAGAGCACTGACTGCTCTTCCAGAGGTCCTAAGTTCAATTCCCAGCACCCACATGGTGGCTCACAACCATATGTAATGGGATCTGATGCCCTTTTCTGGTGTGTGTGAAGACAGCAATAGTGTACTCACATACATAAAATAAATAAATAAATCTTTAAAAAAAAAGAAAGATAGGTAGTTAGAGAGAGAGATAGGTAAGCAAACTCGTGGACTAAGTGTGGGTTTTAAGTCAAGTAGAACAAGCTCATGTCAGCACTTGGCTCTGACAAGTAGCACTACTGAGAGGTTCCTCAGCACAGGGCTTAGGGGCAGCGCCCTGCACTCATCTCTTCAGTCAAGTAGACTCTAGGGGTTTGAAATGGCTTGGAAGGGAAGGTTGGATCTGGAAAAGTAAAGGTGGGAGTCCCAGCTTGCTGGAAGGACATGATCAAGTGCATCTAGTCTGTGCACTTGCTTATTGCTCAGGCATTCCCCTAGAGACAGATCTGATATTAGAACACTCATGAGAACTTTAGTGTCTGGACCTACAGGACAGACACTAAACATACAGGATCTGAGACCAAGGTTTTGCATAGGTGGGTACCATCCAGTGAAGCTCTGCCCATAATCCCCTGCCTCTTTAACAGAGTGTTAATGTCCTAGGCTGGTCTATAAGAAAGGATGCTTAGCTATTATGGAGGGAGGTGTGGCCTCGTGGGTGTGGGCTTTAACCCTTGTCCTATTTGCCTGGGAGCCAATCGTTTAACAGCATTCCAGATGAAGATGCAGAACTCTCAGCTCCTCCTGCACCATGCCTGCCTGGATGCTGCCATGCTCTCTCAGAGATGATACTGGACTGAACCTCTGAATCTGTAAGCCAGCCCTAATTAAATGTTGTCCTTTATAGAGTTGCCTTGGTCATGGTGTCTGTTCACAGCAGTAAAACCCTAACTAAGACACTATTTGAATTAGGAAACATAGCAGTTCTCTGAATAGGCACTGCATACATCAATTTACATAAATAAAGTCCACTTTTCTTCACTATGTGAAGAGTTTAAGAGTCTGAGAGCAACTAAAGGGGGGAGGGCTTTGAGGGCACTACCCACCTAACACTTAAAATTCCACTACTGGATGACCACACAAACGATATGGATAAATTAGTGTTGCTTTCAGCTCATGAGTTACTAACTCCTGCATGTCAGAGGTTTTTCCCAACAGTAAGTGGTTAAGAATTCATTGCTATGGAGATGCTGTCATCACTGTTTTCTTTTCTTACAGTCAGCCTTTAGTCCTGCACACTCACTTCATGCCTGAAATGTCATCTTCCACTGATACATGGTTCAAAGGCTCCATGCTCCTATAGCAAGATTCTGTTGTAAAGGAGCAGAGTGTTCACACTTTACCTAGGGGACTTAGCTGAGCCACCTCACAGCATGACTCTTTTTTTTTTTTTAAATCTAAACTAGTCTTATACCTCACACCTACTCCTTTTCTCCTTCCACAGCAAACAACACATCAGCAGCTTAGCCATGGCTAGTCAGGAACTAGGGATCCTCCTGCCTCTAGCCTCCCAATTCTGATGCCCAACCCTTTCATATTTCTTGAATCAAAACTTAAAAAGGGCTAGAAACTTTTTTCACTTTCCTTATTCGTAAAAATTATGCATGATACACTTGTAAGTATGAAAGTGTCATGGAGCTCCTAGGAAACTCATAAGGGGGATATCCTCAAATGGTATTAAGGTACTGTATAGCAGTGGGGACAGTTTCCTGTTTACTGACTATAGACAAACTGAATGCACTGGTTGGACTAGCTGGTGAGCCTTGATACAAGCTGAGCTTTACATTAAGAACATGAGGCCTCCTCAAGAGGCAACACACTTTAATCCCATAGTTAGCTCATCTAAGGACAGAGGGTGATAGGGAGGAAGTAAACGGCTCAAGAAACCAAATGGATGTACACAGAATAAATGCAGAGAAAATTAAGGCTCATGGGGCCCAGAGAATATGGTACTTTTTAAACAACACAGCCATCTTGTGACCATTTCAGATGCTGCCATATCAAACTTATTCCTGCACTTTTGCAGGAAGAACAGGAAGCTTAAGAGAGAGTATCGAAGGCCTCCCGTCACTGTCCCAACAGGACTGCTTGCCTCAGACCCAGGCCTGCTATACCCTCCTTACCCAACACCGCACTGTGAAGAGTAAGAGGCTTGTAACTAAGTACACAGACGCTAAAAGTCACAGCGTTACAAAAACACACAAACATTTGTTTGTAGGCGCATGAGGCAATCAATGTTCACATCAATCAGGAGGCACAACCCAATAAACAAAGCACAATTTTAAACATTTAAAAACAACAGGATACCAAAGAATGGTAGAGGCCTCCAACACCAGAGAGCATTGTGTCTATTTTCTGTGCTGCCTCAGGCTCCCTCCCACAGGTAGTGCATAGGACACAGGGCTCAGGAGGCATTTGCCAGTAAATCCATACCACATAGTTCCACTATGCCAATAGCTCAATTCAACCACTCTCTCTGTTTTCCTCAGTATGTGTTGGTGTTTAGTACAGCAGCAAGACTGAATTACTCCTGTGCATTCTTTATTCCATCCTTTAGCAGAAAAGTCTTATGTTCTGCAGCCTGGTGAAGCTGCAGGCTTCCTGTGCTGAATGAATTTTAAGAAAAATTAGCCTCGCTGGGCAGTGGTGGCGCACGCCTTTAATCCCAGCACTCAGGAGGCAGAGGCAGGTGGATCTCTGAGTTCGAGGCCAGCCTGGTCTACAGAGTGAGTTCCAGGACAGCCAGGGCTACACAGAGAAACCCTGTCTTGAAAAACCAAAAAAAAAAAAAAAAAAAACTTAGCCTCAGCTAGAGTAAGTACAAATAAGGGGAACCATCCAAAATATACCACAAACATGCGAAGTTCTCCAGGTCTGGAAGGAATGACATATCCAAGATGAAACAGACATTGTATGCAACTATCCCAAAGGTAGGGGGTTAGCCTTACTTCACTGAAAAGGATAGGCAAGGCAAAGACATAGGTCACCTCTTATCTGAACTATGGAAATAAAATATCAATCTACTAATATATTTTCAACTAATGGCACTTAGTGCTGGAACTTCTTTTTAAGACTTGTTCAAATCTTTGTAAAAGAGTAAGTTGAAAATCAACAGCATTTTCAACCTGCCTGTCAGCCAGCCAGCCAGCCAAGCAGTATTTATAAGTCAGACACTACTCTTAATATTAAGGACTCAGCAAAAACTACGTCTCCCCTCTGCTGCTGACTTGATCTTTCAATGGGGTCAGAAGGGCCGGGGAAAGCTGTTAAGATACTGTGACTAGAGAAGACATCTCTGATGTCTGAGGTAAAGACTGAATGAAGCAGTGGTGGAGCCATGCACATAGCTAGCACAAGCAGAAAGATTAGCTGGTGTAAAGCATGGAGGGGTGAGGGTGAACATGCTTAGTGTATGTTTGAGAACACAAGGAAGCGGGGGCGGGGGGTAAGATTAGGGGGGAAAAAAAAAGGGAGGGAGAGGCCATGAAGGCCTTATATAGGAGCTGTGGGAGACCTTGGAATCTTGGCAGGAGCCAGCCCAAGTCTGAGTCCCACGGTAAGATAAGATGCCTTTAAGAGTTTTCAGTAAAGAAAAAAGGGAAACCACAGATAGAGGGTCACTGTAGAAAGGAAGTAGTGGTGAGGTGGTCAGAGTCAGTGTGTACTTTAGTGACAGGCTGTGAATAAGAGGAATCAAAAGTGGAAGCACTGTTCTTGTCCTAGGCCCCTAGGAGCATCAAGACAAGGACAGAGTGAGCAGAATGGATGTGGCCTTCTCACATACTGAACCATGGTCAGGAACATAAGTGATTCTCAGTGTCAAAGCTTGCATGGCCATTCATACCCAACTGTACAGTGTTTTTATGTGTTTGAAGAAACAGAGAAGAGCAAATTGTAGCAGTAGCCATCATTTCTTAAGCATTTAATAATTGTTAGGCAGTATATTAATCAATGTACATACTATCATGGTTAATGCACACACAGAAACACTTAGCCAGGGCATCTGGCATGTTGTGAACAATCTCAGAGAGACTTACTTCTGTTATGCTAATAGGAATTATTTTATCATCCCTTTATCAGACCAGAAGGCCATTCCAAACCCTAGCTGCTTCCTCTACTCTAGTGCCTGCTCTACAGACAGTGACACTCAGCGCACATGGAGACATGAAACTCTGCACTGTACTTCATATGAACCTAAAATATAATCTTTATCTTGACCCTATCTCTACCTGAAAATTCCTAATTAAAGCCTCTTTGAAAATTCTAAATTATTAGAACATTAGTACACTGGGATCATTTCTTTTTGGACCATAAAAACCTGTAAAAATGGTAAACGCATGTGAAGTTATAAGATTATGAGGCTTTTCCATATTTTACTTCTTTTTAGAGAGTTTCTGATCACAACAAATGTCAAAGGGCAAAGACAGTACAGTGGACATTAAGAAAAGGAAATCCTGTCCCTGATCAGGTCAGAGTCTAAAGAGCTTCTGTTTCAGTCTGTCTTTAAACTGGACAGTAACACTCTTTCTGTAGCGTAGATGGTAAGGCCAATGAGGATCAACAACTTAAAAATGTCAGTCATCCCTCAGGGTCCACAGAGAACTGGATCCATGAAGACCTTACATACTGAAATCAAAGCATATGCAGTCCCTTACATCATGTCATGAAGTATCTGTGTAGAACCTGCGTGCGTCCTACCACGCGGAGAAAGACAATCTGTGGACTAGCGATAATACCTAGATACAATATTTAGGGAATATTGACAATAAGGAAAAAAATTGCACACGTGTATTTTTCTCCAAATATCTTCAGTCCACAGTTGACTGAACCCATAAACAGGAAATGCACAGATACACAAAAGCCAAAGTATACATGAAGGCCCAGAGTATACACAAAGGTGTTTTGAGAGCAGAAAGGCACAAAGTCACACAACACCCTTATTATGGGATATAATTCCACAATCTCATAATGGGAGATACTGCATACTCTCAGAAGTTTCACTATTTTGTTTATTTTGGTTTTGTGAGTTAGTCTTGCTGTGTGGATCAGGTTGCTTGGGGCTCATATGTAGCCCAGGACGGCCTGAAACTAATGCTTCTCCTGCTTTTTGGCCTCCCAAGTGCTGAGACTGCAGTGTATATCACCACGCTCAGCAAATATCATTTTTTTAAAATTACTGACATGACATTATACCTGACTCCATGAGACACCGCAGCCAAAATACAAGTACATCTATACGCTAACATTCTGTAATATCTTCAGGCTGTGTAAACATGAGCTATACATGAAATACACATGAATTTGGAAAGTAGTACACTTGAGTTCTAATCCCAGGATTGATCAGTAAAAATAAAATAGCAACAGTGCTACTCCCACCAAAACAACAAACACAACAAAAAGCCCTCAATAGTTTCCAAAATACTCTGGCATCAACCACTTAGAAAAAGGGGCACTCAGTGTGAACTATCAATTACATATTATAAGCATTAACAACGTTATCAGAAAATCTGAGGTATCAACTGGAAAAGGAAGACTACGTTAATGCAAACGCTGCCTTACCTTTGTGTTACAGGCTAGCTCCATGAGCCTCTTTGCGTTCTCTTCTGAGCGGTATCGTTTAGGGAGCTGAACCCTGAAGAACTTCAAGGCACCCTCAAAGTCTGTCAACAGCAAGTCATCCTTGGAAGTCTTGAAGAAAATAAGAAAAAAAAAACCCACATGTACGGAAATGTCTGTTATGAAGATACATAAGAAACATTTTACAATCCCAGCAGTATTTCTTAGTTTTGTAGAGTAACTTGCACACATTCCAACAGGGAAAAGGGCAAGCCAAAGGAACACAACGACCTCTTAGCATGAGATGAAACTAAATATACACAACGGCACAGGGCAGGACAGCAGAGAGCTCAGCTCACCGGACATGTACCTTAAGTAGTCCAAGGGCGACATTAAAGATGACACTTATTCCCTGAAAGAAGAGAGAAGACAGCTTTATTCTCTGTACCTGCTCTGTTCTGTTAGCTTCAGGGCCATCAAGAAAAGGGACTTAAAGGAGACCCAATCTCCAGTTTTCCTCAGAAGACCTTTACCAGTCCTATCCTCACACTTAAGAAGAAGGAATGCTTGTCCGAAATAGTCCATGACACCAAACCAAATATTATAGCCATTAAATGGTAACCTACAAATACGGCAATCCCATGTACCCCAGAACTGAATTTCCCTCAAGGTCTCTTAATCTGTCTTCCTCATCTGAACAAAATGGGAATTGCGAGCTAAAGAACAGGTGAGGGAAGGCGCTAACAATTGTCTTCAAACTAAACTCAAACTAATAATGTCGGGGCCTTGGTTCCTATAACTAGTATGTTTTTCTTTTCTTTTCTTTTCTTTTCTCTTTTCTTTTCTTTTCTTGAGACAGGGTTTCTCTGTGTTGTGTAGTCCTGGCTATCCTAAGGTCTCTCTGTAGACCAGGCTGGCCTTGAACTCAGAGATCTGTCTCTGCCTTCTAAGTGATGGGATTAAAGATTTGTTTCAAAATATAAAAATAGAACCGTGACACATCATAATTATCACAGTGAAAAAATGTAATATTCCATTTAAAAAATATATATGCAAAAATGCATTTTCTTTTGAAATGCTCCTTTAGGTCCAGCTCCCTAAAGCAAAAGTGGTGAAAAAATATTCACTAAAAATTTATAAGTAGTTAAACTGTAGAGACAGTGAGATTAAATTATTTTCAATAGTTTTTAATCACATTTTCTAAAGTTTCTGCCATAAGCATATTATTTATAATTAGTTGCTTTTTTCTCTTATTAACACATACATACCTTTCAAATCTCAACCTATGTCATGGCTAAGGGCATTTTTCACACTGCCTTGTTTCTTTTAGTGACAATGCTCTACTTTAGCAAATTCCTACCCAGCCTCAAAACATCTTCCCTTCAGCTGGCATAATCATGTAAGTCAGCCCACCCCTACCCAGCAAAGCCTCCAGGCAGGAGATGTGGCACACACCTGTACTCTCTGCATCCAGGAAACCCTAAACAGACAAGGTACCAGTTCCCACTACAGATACAGGTGTGAGAGCTATGGCTTAGTTCTAAGGGTAAGACTCTGAGGAAGCTGCGTGCTGCCAACCTGTCTTCCTGTACACAAGAAAGAAGCCTCTTATTCTGCTTACTCAGTGTCACAGATCCAAACGGAGTACTGTCTAGTCTAAATGTCTGATGTGAGCCTCTGTGACAAAGATGAATACTGGCATCAGGAAGAGCCACCTCAACCCAGACTTGGCAAAACCAAAACAAAACAGAGGACAAGAGACTTGATAGAGCTTATAGTAAAGTGTACTGCACACCCAAGTCTAGGTCCTATGCCTCTGATACATACCTCACATAAGAGCAGGTCGATGATATGGAAGACCATGTAGAGAGGGAATTTTGCAGTGAAAAGTGTAAGGAACCACTGGGAGGCATACATGTGTGCTTCAAGGCTGATATCCAGGAAGTGGTTGTACAGATCAGGAATATATTCCTGAAATAGCAAATTTATTAGTTCTGGGCACATATGCAGTTATGCTCTTATTTCCCAGGAGGCTCATAAATCTGCCAGCAGTAGCCTGGAAACTCATATACTTGTGTAAATATCTCTGAAGTGTTCATAGCACTTATTCACTTATCAGTTCTTTTCAGACTAGTTGAAAAGAACTAGTTGAAAGAAAGAGGAATTCCCCAGAATAGTGACAAGTATTTGGAAAGGTAGTTTTTTATTTTTAAGTTGTGAAATGTTTTGGGAAAGTTTGTTTCAATTTGGCAGGGGACTTTTAAACAGATCTCTCTGTAGCCTTTGTGAACACTTCCTCCCTGAATTTGCTATAGAAAAGGGCTCTTTAGATCATTTCTAAGACTGACTAAAACACATCAGATTCCCATCCTCATCACAAACAACAGGAATAAAAGCCATTGTTTCCCAGTCTTTCTGACACTAGTTTGCACCTATCCATCCAATGCAGTCTGAGTTCCTTTTACCTGCATGAGGCGCTCCAACTGGTAGAACTTGCAGTGTAGATCTTCAAAATTTTGCTTGAAAAGTTCTCTGAGACCATAGTCAAACATGATCTTGACCAGAACACTGAATGCCTGTTCTTCGGGCATCTGTAACAGAGGCAGTGGATGGGTGGGAAACAAAACAATTACCTCAGTCTCTTCAGCTTGTCCTCCATTGTCTTATCAGGAAATGGAACAGTACACAGAAACCCAGCACTAACTGACTCAGGCAAGGAGTCTGTTCTGTCACTGCCTCTCCCAAAGCAGGAGTGTAATGATGAATTATGAACCACTAGAAGGACTAATGAGTACCCAGGACAGTAAAGTTTGTGCCTCCTGCACAGAGTCAAGAATAGGCTCCAACTGGATTGGTGGTGGTGCACGCTTTTAGCCCCAGCACTTGGGAGGCAGAGGCAGGCAGATCTTTGTAAGTTCAAGTCTAGCCTGGTATAGAGAACAAGTTACAGGACAGCCAAGACTAAAGAGGGAAACCCTATCTTTTTTGTTGTTGGTTTTTTTTTGTTTTTTTGTTTTTTGTATTTTTGTTTTTCAAGACAGGGTTTCTCTGTATAGCCCTGGCTGTCCTAGAACTCATTCTGTAGACCAGGCTGGCCTCGAACTCAGAAATCCTCCTGCCTCTGCCTCCCAAGCGCTGGGATTAAAGGCGTGAGCCACCACTGCCCGGCAAGAAACCCTGTCTTAACAGAAACAGAACATTATAAAATAAAGCAAAAGCAGAACAGGCCCTATGGAAGCACAGAATTAGAGGTGGATACAAACAGTCTGGTACATGCTATGTTTTAGCTTTCTGAAATCATAAGGCCTGTGTTCAACTATTTTTCTTCCCCTTGCCATAATGTCATTCTGGCAAATTGATTTTCCTTGCCTATTATTGTAGCACACATAAATACACATAAATTAAAAATAAATCTTAAAAAGCAGCTTGTCTCAAAAAAAAACCAAAACAATAGCTTGTTCTAGAAGAGCCCTTCCACAGTCTCAGTCTAAAGAAATCACTCAACAGTGACAGCAGTGTAGCAACAGTGCAACAGCAGTGGTGGCATTGGAGTTGAATTGCCCAAGACCCTCCTGAACTTCTGTCCACAAATATCCACCTAAGAGTAAGTGCATCTTCCATGGCTCTATGGAACATTCCTCCAAGAGTTGGAGAGATGTCTAGGTTTCAAACAGAAGGAAAGCACTGGCACTGTTTTTAAGGCTTTACATGACTGTAGCAAGGATCAGAAAAGTCAAGATGGTGGACGAGCTTCTGTGGAATTAAACACTGGAGGTGGCTAGAACACAGGACCCAGAAAGAAAAAAAGTACAGTGAAAGAGCAATCTAAAGACAAAGCCTAGCAGATTCTTACTGGAAAGGATAGGGTATATGGGGAAAAATGCTAGCTTTTCTGATACCCTTGCTGTGGAATGTGGTTCCCCTTTCCCACATGTGAGGGAAAGTGACTTGATTTGTGTGGCATTTCTGATGCTGGGTTGCCCATTTCCCTTGCAGGGAAACAAACACTTAAAACTAAGGCAAGTAGGAGTTCTAAACAGGAGAGGGATTTGAGAAAGACATTTTCAAGGGGTGATACTTAAATGGGTATAAGTGGTCTTTGAGTGAAATTATAATAAAGAAACAAAAAATAAATAGATGAACCCCACAGATGTGCAAGACAGATATGAAGTCTGGCCAACACAACAAATCATAAAGAAAAAAAAGAACTTGACCAGTTATTAATGTCATAGCATTAGCATATTCCAGATCACCCAGAATCCCACTCTTCTCCATAACTCTGCTGTGCCCGCTACAGATACCACCAAGCTGAGTTCACAATAGAGAAAATAGTGTTTTTCCTTTTTACTTGTAAAGCCGTTTTGACAAAATGGCTTAAAATCCTAAGAGTTCCTGCCCCTCAGAGCAAACATGTGGGCTTTATTTTGGCTTGCATGGATGTTCCCATGTGAGCCTGTTTTCCTCTCTAGCTCTGTCTCTTTCTCCCCTCCTACTCTAGTCACACTTATATCTCTTTAAATTCTATACATTTGAAATTCTTCAGCTTTTACTTAATATATGATCCCTTTGATAGCAATGTTCTACTATATTTTCATGGTTTTAGAATACCTCCATAGCAATGTTAAACAGAAGAAGGTTAAATGACACTGAAGAGGAGTCCACGATTTTCAGGTCTTCTGCACTGTAATGGTTTGTCTGCCAAGAGGAGCCTTTTCTTTAATCTAAACAAAGTCTCTGTTACAGTCTTGCACTGTTCATTGATTTTACCTGTATGGAGCCATTAAAAGGCTTGTACAGCCACCTGCTTACAGATGGTGGCGTCACTAGCTTTGTACTGTGCTCACTCTTAAGCTTCTCATTTCCAACAGGACTCAGAACTGCTGACACCACATGGGTAGTATTCTTGCCACACATTTTTAAGTTAAATAATGAGAAAATGATTAAGCAAATTAAGAATATGACACATTTTATGAGACAATATGGTTACTTTTTTTTTTTAGGTGAATGTCTTGAAACAGAGATATCAGGGTGGTTTACATAAAGTGTAAGGACAAAAGTCAAACAAATGCAGCACCTGACTTGTTGCTGGATCATAGTCAGAGTAACAGCCATAAAGGAGCCACATATGGGCAGGGGATATAGCTCACTGCTCAAACACGTACCTAGTATGTTTGATGCAACAGAATAACCAAGAGCTAATGGAGTACACATGTGCTAGGAGAGGCACTGACTGTGGACTGTGTGCCAGGCCGACGTCAAGGTGGGGTGTGACCATATTACAGTTATGGTGCAGAATGCCCTGGTCCTTACAAGACACAAGCTAAAATGTTTGCTACTTTCTTTTAAAATATAGTCACTTGCTGTTGTTGAAATGAAAAATGAAGACAGAGATAAATCAGTAACTAGAAGTCAAATGAAAACTACTTAATATGGCTATTCAGCTCACATTTCTATGAATTAAAAAAATGAAAAAGTTGGACAGTAAAGGTCTTTACTAAATGAATCCATTAATAAAATGATACTAAGGAAATTCTTGCTCTCTTCCCAAAACATACATTTCCAAACAGATATTAATGATAGTGGGTACTTTACAGGCAACAAAATATTCCCAAGAGTCAACCAATGCTGAGTCTAACCTTCTGAGAAAAATCTAAGCTACTCGTCTAAAACAGTGCCACTCATCTTCATCATGTTTCTTTTCATAGTGCCATTAAGTTAAATTTAGTTAGTAAATACACAAGCTAAAGATTCTGTCTAAGACTGTGGCCACGCCCAACCTTAAGCCTGCTTAAGTCTAAGCAGGCGCATGGATCAGTGACACAGACCCAGCTACTCACATGGAGAAGCAGCACAGCCGCAAGGAAGGACTGGCCCTGGCAGTAACCAATCTCTTCATCATACACAGAATATGCCTGGGGGGAAAAGGTGCTTAAATGAGTTAGACATTCATGGGCCATGCCTGTTCTCTCAGACCTTAAAGCAAGAACCAAGAGGATGCTACCCAAGCCTCTCTAAAACACTCAGAGATCAAAAGAATGAAGCTAACATCTCTCTCCAAGCCCAGTGCTGTCTTCACGGTAAAAGGCACTGTCACCACACTGACTCCTGTGGTCAAGGGGAAAGTCTATCAGAAATGAGCTGAGCATTCCATCAGGTTCTAACAGCTCCTAGTTCTAAACTCCCAAAGCATTTTAATTCAATAATTGACCCCCCTTTACCCATGACTCAGTGGTTCTTGCTAAACATTCATGGCTATTATAGCATATACTAGGCTACATTTTGAATGTTCATCTTCTCTAGGACTCTACAGTGCTCTGAGGGCTGGGACGATGTGTTCTTCATTGAGGCACGAATTAGTTACTCAATCATCCATCTGGATAAGAGGCTTTGGTAAAGACAGTGAGAACCTTTCTGATAAAAGTGATGGCTCTAAAATGATAATTTCCTTGGCAGTACATGTGTATTCCCATTGCCTGTGAACACTATCTTGACTAGAATACTGACACCTAACTTTCCCCCTAGTCTGTTCTCTGCTCCTCGGCGTTCTGCTTGTTTTCTTGTTGCTGTTTGTTTGTTTGTTGTTGTTTGTTTTTTTGATTTTGTGGTTAGCATTAGTATTTTTCATGTAAGCTATGGTAGAAAGGGGGAATGCCCATAAAGCAGTGGTTTGCAACCTGTGGGTTGTGACCCCTTTGGGGACTGTGTATCAGATATCATACACATCAGATATTTACTTTATGATCCATAACAATAGCAAGATTACAGTTACTAAGTAGCAAAGGAAATAATTGAATGGTTGGCATCACCATACAATGAGAAACTGTACTAAAGGGTTGCAGCATCAGGAAAGGTGAGAACCACTGCCATAAAGTAATGATATATGATCCTATAATCTTTATCTTCTGTATGATAAATTTATTTCTGTTGAAACTTCCCTTATTTTCCCAATTCTTTGAACCAAAGGTCCTGTGTCCTAAGAAAGGAATTTAAAATTAGGTGTTTTGGAATTTGTCTTGCAGGCTGTTTATCAAATGATAGGTTTTATCATTAGCTTAGAGACACCATAGCTTTACAAACAGATACAATCCTCTCTTCATAAACTCGGGTAGAATTAACTAATTTTATTAACGTTCCTGGTTTATCACATCTTGTTTGATAAGAGGGCTACAAGATGAGAAGCATGTAAAATTTTTTTCCAAAGACAGGATACAAAAAGAAGGTTCCAGAAAGAATCTGTTTATAATACCAGGAAACATACCATTTTCCACACCTTAAAAGAAAAATTAGTGTTAGAGCCAATATTGCTAAGAATATGTTGAAAATTATCATGGCTAATGACTATCACAGGAAAGCATTTGGTAATGTCTTTGCAGGTTTTATCAACAGCATATCAGTCTTAGGCCTGTGTTTGTCAGTTTTGCTGGACTGTGTGCACATTCCTTATATACATTGCTAATATCATAGTGTTGACTTACTATCCTCACTCAGTCTTCTCTGGCAAAGGGCTCAGCATAGTTCAAGCAATTTTATGTAGAAGGATGAAATACATATCTATGGACTCTTCACAGGTAGAGAATAGAGAATATACCATTCAGGCTGATGATGGACCAAATGAATGTGCACAGGCACTGAAAGCACATGGTGTACTTTGGGAAATAGCTGAGAATATAAAGCCCAAGGGTTTATAATGAGGAAAGAGAGGACCAATCATTTCCTCCAAAGGCTCAGCTACTAATTCAAAGCAGTTTTTTATAACTGCCAGCAACATAAGAGGGCAAGCAATGAGAGAGCAAGCACAGTGGGTAGTACAACTTTAAGGGCCATCAACCATCATATCAAACAACCTGGGAATGTGAAATGGTGGGAAAGATGACCTTAATCAAGGGCTGTAGCAACTGAGACGAGGGTCCTCATAGACCCTGACACTGCCAGCTGGGTGTCAGGCATTTAGGGAATTCTGGATATAGAGCTGGCACTGGAGGGTTCAGAGGGGGAATAGTCCACCTTGAAGTATTAAAGGGCAGATGAAGCAATGTGGAGAGAGACTGACATGAAGGGAATATGCAGAAATTCATCACAATAATTAACTCTTCTGTGTTTGAAAGCTTTCATAATAAACATGTTTTTAGATGAACTGGAAAGACCAACTTTGTTCCATGATTCTTCTGACAAAGTCTAAAGGGCACATAGGGTGTTAGACCTCAAACTACGGCAGGTTTGGGCACATCTATCCAGTACTGAGAACTGCTGGTTTGAGGGGAGAGGAACCTTGAGAGGACCACGCAGAGCTGGGGAACTGCCATCCGAGCTCCTGGGGAAAAGTCTCTGTGGTAAGGCAGGCAGGCAGAAAGAAAGAGAGCAGAGTTACTGATGAGGCCGAGAGGTAGAAGGAGGACAGGGATAGGAAGAAGACACAGAATTATGAGGCACAGACAGTGGACACAGGACACAGTCTGAGAACTCTGCAATACAGTGAGGAATGGCTGGAAGCAATGTGTGGAAGATATAACCAAGAAGCGGCTAAAGAACTTGAGAAAATTACAACAGAGTAAAAGCTGTGAGTGTCTTGGAGAAATTAAAACTATAAACTCAAGAATGACTTCTCTAAAGTTTAACTATCTTTAATAGTTCAAATCACCAAATGTGTCACCAGGAAGCCTATCTTAAAAACTAGCTGATAGTTTTCTCTTTTCAATCTGAAGTGGAGGTTTTTTAAGAACAGATTTTGAGCTTTGTCTGGACACACGAGAAAAAGCTATCTTATTCTGTGAAGGAAAATATTAAAGACTGGTTCTGAAGTTAGGACAAGGCTGAAAAAGTCTGGTCCCAACCTCTTTTAGCACTGTAGCTCTGATGTATACTACTTATGCTCTGTATCTGTAAGATGAGAATAAATATAATTTAAAATGGATTGCAACTGAATAGGCTATTACTTTTACAGTGTTCAGATACAGGTCTTTTTGACAGAAATGAGTATTTACCATACTTACTTATTAACCCACAGTGCTACAAACCCCCCTGAATGGCACTATTGTTGGGTCATAGCCATAGAGCCAACTCTAGCACTTACAGTGTGTATAAGCCATTCTATGGCTCCTAGGTGCTTTAGAAACCAAATTTGAAAAATCTAAACATGTACTATCAAAAATTGGGGAAATACAGAGACCTCTATAAGGAAAGTTCATAGCCTTTGTCTTGCTAAGCTTCATATTTAGCTATATTGGCTTCAGTTAATCTGTGTCTCTGGTTATCAAACTTGTTCTCTGACAACCTCATGTATGTATATAATACATCCTAATTATTTCTACTCCACTCCTGTTATCTCCCTCTATACCTGTCAACAGCACTGTGACAATCCCCTTTCCCACATTTATATATTTTTGGTTTTGTGACCCACTACTTGAACTAGGATTCTGTATGACTTTGAGTTTGAAACTCTCCATTGGGGCCTGGTGGCTCACTAGTGGGTACACAAGTAAAGAGCACCCCCCCAGGGTAGTTCAGTAACTACCAACAGTTTAGTAGAATAAGGTCCCATAGGACAAGGTCCTATCCATGATTGCCTGTTGATAGACCCAGTGGTTGTAAGTTCGTAATGCAATGGCTTTTCTCGCCCAGTAGACAGTAGTGCACAGGCGTTCACTCTATCTTCTGTCTCTTATGCTTTCTCTGCCCTCTTATGTCCTGTTTTCTATTTATTTCCTTATTTAAAAATGCTAACTGGCTGAGAGCGATTTTCAATCTAACAACATGACCTACATGAATACAGGTACTCGCAGAGTCCACAGGCAGGGGATGAAGCTGTAAGGCACTAGGTGTGCATACTGGGAACCGAACTCAGGTCCTCTGAAGAGCACTGCGTGGTGTTACACTGAGTCATTTCCCCCGCCTCATTACTTTCTGATGAGTCTATAATTGTGTTGTCTTTGGCTTTCAGATCCTCCCTTTTGCTGCCTTTCTTTTCCAATTCTGTATATCAATCAAACACAGATTATACTTTGTAGACAGCATGGTAAAATGCATCTGTACTCCCATGATTTGGGAATTGGAGACAAGAGGAACACAAATTTAAGACCAGCCTCTGGTACATAATAAGATTGAAGACAGTCGAGACAACATGAAGCCCAAAAGCATTCTAAACAAAAACCCTCAAACAAATCCCCAAATTACATTTCGTAGTTTGTCTTTTATATAATTTCAAAGAAGCAGAACTGCCATTCAAAACCAATATTTTTGTATTTTAATATGAAATACCTTGCATATTTTATATAAAGAATCTTGTCCATCTCCTCCTGTGTCCTTGAAGTAGTCATGAGCTGGAAACGTGCGGTTAATATCTCTGGTGATAGCACTGTCTTGGGGAGACTCCTGTAAAAACAGAGGAAGAAGGGAACAGGGGCATTAATAAGATAAATATCTATTTGGATCTGTATAAAAGGGTCCCATTATTTATGTTCTTAATGTGCTATAATGCACATTCATGCCAGTACTTTTTACTACCTTTTTAGAGGGCTAATCACTAAGTAAGAGTAATGAGGGTGGACAAGATGGAAGGAAAATGCCATTTCATTGCACATACCTAATGCTATATTCTCTATGCATTGGCAACAAGTGCACAAAGGAAAATGAGCTGCTAAGAATCAGTTTTCCACAGAAAAACATTTAAATTTACCACAAAGGAGGAGGCAACATGCTTATGATAGAAAATCTGAGCTAAAGTAATGCTTAATCTACTGACACAAAGCTTACATGCCCATTATCAAATGGAAAAGCTAAGCCCCTTAACCAGTTTCTAAGGGGCAAATGGCACAAGAATGCAGAAGACCAAAAAAATGGCCCAGGGTTCAAATGCCCTATAAGAAACTTCCCATTTCTTCCTCCAGAAGAGAAAAATGGTCTCTGAATCAACAAAAGTGAATAGGTATCAATAATGCTTTGCAGTTGTCCACGAGGCATACCAGCACTCTGATGGGTCTAACCTCCCTAACGGTTTTCATCCAACTACTGCCCCTTCCTTCCCATTGATCATGGGAACAGACAATGAGAACGCACACGGTAAATTTCTGAAGCCTGCAAAAGACGGTAACAAACTGGAGTCCCATGGGAACCACTGGCTTAAAATACTTGGTCTTGCAAATTATGCTGAAGAACTTGGAACTAATCCATTTTATTTGTTGTAAGCCAATCCATATGATCCCACCTACCAAAATTCTAATGATGAATTTAAGAAGTTCTTATCAGAATAATGACATTACAAATCTCAGAGTTCTGAAAACAAATCTATGTCCTTGACAATGTGACCGAAGAGATTTGTGTAATGATTTTAGATTCACCTAACTGCTGCTGCTGTAAACTGAAGTTTATATATGATCAGCCCAGAAACAATGTCAGACCCTGCTATAACTTGTATGTCCTTTTGAATACTCGGTCTTTCATATGAGTGTTAAAAATACTTGCTGCCATATGCAAAAGTTATCAAGAAACTGTAAATAACTATCTTATCTCGTGTATTTTAAGCAACAAAGTAAGATAAAACTACACACATTAGGCTGCCTAAAATTCAAATACCAAGTGTTGGTGAAGTAATGCTACAACTGGATCTCTTACAAATAACGACTAGGCTATACCATCATGCAATCCCTTTGGTAAATTACACAGCACAGTCAGCATCTACAAGTTTACTATTTGCTAATAAAGTAACAAGGGCTAATGAACAACTTTAAGACCGAGGCAAAAAAAAAAAAACAAAAAAAACCCAAACAAAATAACAGAAAACCACGCAGCATTTTATATCGCCAAAAAAGACAAAAACAAACAAGTTTCTTTCTTTCATTGCTACCATACACCACGCCAACCAACCCTAACAATAAAGCCATCCATAGGACACTGCCGGCACGGATGGGAGTCTGTCAGAAGGGTACTGACAGCCAAGGAATGCTAATGACTTAAGCCAAATAATTTAAGCAGCAAAGGGATAAAGTAATATTGAGTTATAGTCTTGAGTGTGAGAGAAATACCCATGAGTCTCTACATTTTAAAAAATGGATTAAATAAATAGCGTAAAGAGATACATCACACAGGCAGGCCAATTCCAAACAACTTGTGTACATACTATGTCCTCAAGGAAGGAGAGTGTAATACTCCACGATTCAAGCATGGACACACTTCCTTTGAAGAACTGAAATACAGCATGAAATGAGGGCTGGGTGTAGAGAGTAACCATGCAGGGGAGAAACCCAGACACCTGGTCTCACAAAGACACCAAGATCAGTAGTAACAGTAGTAAGTCATTCTGCTAGCAGGTACTCCCTGTTACAGAATGGCTTTTACTTTATCTCTTCATCTTTCAAATTCGTAACTTCATGAGAAAACTACCAGACAATTTCTTGAAGGACACTGTATGAAATGCCTGACCAGTATCCCTTAAAACCACCACACAGTTTGTGTCCCTTTCATTAGTATATGTCACTAAAGCAAAATCTAGATGCTAGGTGGGCTCATTTCCAGTGACTCTTCCTTAGCTCTGTCATGATGGTTGATACGTAGCAGTGGGACGGGGGGAAAGGCTCCTTTAAAACAGTTTGTGGATTAAAATGTAAGGAAGTGGTATTTCCTTGTTCCCACATCAAAATTGTTTTAGTTAAAATCACAGTGGTACTGCACTCTGTAATCTCTCTGGATGTTTTTATACCTTACTGTGAGAATAGAGCAACTGGGTAGCTTCTCAAGATTAATAAGGCTCTGGGAACTGGAGGAAGTGCTTTAAATACATATTCTTTGTAAACTCAAGCTGGAAAATAGAAAGCTAAGAATGGCAGGAAGGGAAAAAAGTCCCCAAACAAAGAAAATGCAGTGGAAGACTGCCATGAGAAATAACAAGTAAGGGGACTGTACTTCCCAAGTAGTTTGTTGCCCAAATCAAAAGTTCTCAAGAATAATGTTATCAATGCCATAAAACTGTATGGAACACTTCATAAAATAGAAAAGCAGCCTACTCAAATACATTATTTACCCATGAGACAGGGTCTCACTATATGGCTCAGGCTAGCCTCAGCTTTCTGGGTCCTAAGATTACAGGTATGTGTCAATCATACCTTGACTATGTCCTATCTTTAAAATGTATTTTCATGAATAAAATATATTATACTGGTTGCATAGCCTTGTTTTTTTTTGTTTTTGTTTTTTTTGGTGTGTGTGTGTGTGTGTGTTTGTGTTAACACAGGTAAAGCATGTGGCACAGCACACTGTGTGGAAGTCAGAGGATAACTTTCTAGTCAGTTCTTTCTATACTGTTGAGGCAGCATCATTCTTATGTGCGATCACTGTAAACTTTGGCGTAGATGCTCTGAGATCTGTGTGCTGATTCTCATGTCTCTACCTCCCTCCCACCTCACCACAGAAGTGCTAGGATTACAGATGATTGCACCTGCCTCTAAAAACCCATCTGAGGGTCTAACTCAGACTGTCAGGCTTGTGTACCAGTTAAAGCCTTAGCTTTTACCTGCTAAGCTATTTCCTCAATCTGCAGCTCCTTTTTAAAAAGGTGAACTAGAGCTTGTTAAAAGTGATTCTAAAATACATATTTTAAAAGTTCTCTATATAAATTAATGAGATAAAAGCCCAAAGATAAAAAAATTAAAATTTAAGTGGTACTGAAGACAGACAACTTCCTTCTGTGGACTGCCCATGCATCTTCTCATTCGTAATTTTCAGGGCTGACCAGCTGGGGCTACAGCTCAGTGATATAGCTCCTGGCTTGTTAACTGAGAGAGCAAAATAACAAAACATGAAAGAAAAATGTTATAATATTTGGGCAATATAAACAATCTTGAAATATTTTGAAGTTGAATTTCAATTGTATATATTGTATCTAATAGCCTTTCTAATTTGATGGAATTGAAAAATAATAAAGAAATCAAATAGTTGTAACAGTTTTATCTGTTAACGTCTAAATACTACACCTATGTTAAGGGATATGTCATAAGAATTCTAATAAAATAAAAAGTTATGTACAGTAATCATATGAAGTACTTAGATAAAAGTCATCAATATTTATGAAAAAGTAGGAAAAAAACCCCAGACCCCCTTCCCTAATAACATCTGCTCTTCTATTGCTGTGATAAACACCATGACACCAACAACATAAACACCAAAAACAATTTGGGGAGAAAAGGAGTTACACATTCCAATCACAGTCCAAAATTGAGGGAAGACAGGATGGGAACCTGGAGGCAGGAACTGAAGCAGAGCCCTCAAGGAATGCTACTTGCCAGCTTGTTCATACTTAGCGTACTTTCTTATAGTGCCCAGGACCAGTAACCAGGGTCTGCACTGCCTGCAGTGGGCTGGGCCTTCCTACATCAGTCATCAATGAAGAAAATACCCCTACAGATACCCCTGCCTATAGTCTACATGGAAGCATAGTCTCAACTGAGGTTTCCTCTTCCCATATCACTATAGCTTGTGTCAAGTTGACAAAAACAAACCAAAACTACTAGTATAGCAAGTACAATGCTTTTTGGGTTTGTTTGGTTGTTTGATTTTCAAGACAGGGTTTCTCTGTGTAGCCTGGAATTCACTCTGTAGACCAGATTGGCCTTGAACTCAGAGCTGCCTGCCTCTGCCTTCCGAGTATGGACCATGTATAAATTTTAAAATATAAAAAAACAAAGTGGTTAAAATCTCACCATGTGCCTTGTTTACACGTTATCAGGGCTGGACATGAAAAGAATGGGCATTATTTTAAAAACAACAACAACAACAAAAACCCCAACCAAAACCCATTTTTAAAAAATTTAGTGTAGGGCTGGAGAGATGGCTCAGCGGTTAAGAGCACTGACTGCTCTTCCAAAGGTCCTGAGTTCAATTCCCAGCAACCACATGGTGGCTCACAACCATCCCTAATGAGAGCTGATGCCCTCTTCTGGGGTGTCTGAGGACAGCTACAGTGCACAATAATAAAGGAGAAAAAGAAAAAAAAATTTAGTGTACTTGGACTGCAGAGATGGCTCAGTGGTTAAGAGCACACTGGTTGTTCTTGCAGAGGACCTGGGCTCCATTTTCAGTACTCACACACACATGTAACTTCAGTTCCAGGGTAAATGACACTCTCCTCTGGCCTCTGAAAGCACTGCATACACATGGCCCACTTATTTACATGCAGATTAAAATATCCATACACACAAGCTTAAAAACAATCAGGACTCTTTTAAGTATTTTGAATTTTACTCTTTAATTTGGCCCGACTATAGGCAGATATATTTTTATTTTACTTATTTTAAAACTGTAAAATATAAACAAAAATTTTACTTGATGAAAACATACACTGGAAAACAAAAATAGGGGTTGGAGGGATGGCTCAGCAGTTATGAATACTGGCTGCTCTTCCAGAGGACCTGGGTTTAACTCCAGCTCTCACAGAACAGCTCACAACTGTCTAGAACTCCAGTCCCAGGGTATCTGACAGCCTCACACAGTCATACATGCAGGCAGAACACCAATGCTCATGAAATAAAAAACAAACAAACGCACGCTTTTTAAAAAGTATAAAATTAAAATTTATGTAAATGTAACTTAGAAAAAGCAAAATTTGCACATAAATATAAGGAAATTGCCAAGAAATTAATAATACTTTAACAATAAGAACCTGCCATGTAATGGCAGTCAGAAAATACCACAGTTTAGAAGTGAACATTTTAAATTTCATGAAATCATAATTACTGAAATGATTTAGGCTATAATTATCTTAGTCCTCACAGTACCATCTCACTGAATTAAGGCTCCTGGGTGCTTTGAGACTATTGACAGCAAGGAAGAAGGGAGGGAGGGAGGGAGGGAGGGAGGGAGCTACAGAGGGAAAGGGAGAGAGGAGGGAAGGAGAGAGGGAAGAGGGTAGCACAAGGTAGCACTGGTTACAAACCTTCACATTTGTGGTGGTGAAGACACTAACTACCATACTACTGAATGTCCTTGTCAAAACTGTCTTCTAAGAATTATAAGCATTTTCTACTCCATGGAGAATGAACCAGTCTTTATTATCTTTTCAGTGTCAAAACTAGAACCATAGAAATAGACATAAATAATGACCTTATTTATTAACAATAAAAAACTAAAAAGCAAACACCTCCATGGTTGATTTGAGCTTTCAAAAACTCAATACACACATTGCATATCTGTGCAAATCCAACATTACTGGTCCCTCATGGCTGTCACAGTGGCTAGGTCCTTACCTGTTTCTTAACTAGGAACCATGGGGTTTCTGTCCTATAGTGCTGTCCTTCCATACCAAGGCAAGAGAAGGGATTTGGGTAGAAATCAAAGTTGTTGGATTTTAGTAGAAAATAAATTTGTTGGTAGAGACTGCTTTTCACATATATTAGGAGAACTGCTTCCAGAGGGGGGTTGGGGGGGGGGGAGACAGACCCATGATGACAATAAAACTGTCACCAATTTAAAGTTAACACCACAATTTAAAAGCTAAACCAAAGAGAGGAAACTGATCTACACATATTTAAATATATGAAATACTATAAAGGCACTCAGTAGTTAATTTCCCTTTCAAAGCTCAATTACCTAAAACAGAGCAGCCTAGAAACACATTTCCATGAACAAAGAACATACAGGTAACTGGAGGTACTAAAATCAGGCCACTGTGTGGATTCTGGAGTTGATCTACTTAAGACAACAGTACAATGGACAGGACTTAAATTCTGTAGTAGGCAGCTTTGTTTCTGTGTGTGCCTCTGCCATTTTGATTACCTAAGCTAGATTCTGCAGTATTTCTAACCACTTGACTATAAGCCTAGCCTGTTTGCTTGGGTTTATAAGAAGAAACACTATGTGGGAGAAAGTGAGAAGGACAAGGCCTAGTACATCAGTGCTAACCCTTCCCAACAGATTTGAGATAGACCTTGTTGGCAGAGAAACCAAAAGATAAAATATGTATTTGGCATGTTGTGCTGTTTAGGACTTATGCCTGGTCTGGAGAGAAGAAAGAGGTCTGTAATCAGACAGTAAGCAATTCATATGCTACCAACAGTATACTTTATTACAATCAATACAAATGACAGAATAAGATTTTTTTCTTTTAACCTATGAATCGTACTGATCCAGACACTGAAGTGCTCAAGAACAAATATTTGTGCTGGTTAGATTTGTTTTAAACCAGTCCTCAAGGTAGAGATCCACCTCAGACTTTCTATTATCATTGTTTAATGGAGTGAGTTCTTCCTTTTCTTTCTTTCGCTCTTTTTTTTTTTTTTTTTTTTTGTTTTTCGAGACAGGGTTTCTCTGTGTAGCCCTGGCTGTCCTGGAACTCACTCTGTAGACCAGGCTGGCCTCGAACTCCAAAATCCGCCTGCCTCTGCCTCCCAAGTGCTGGGATTAAAGGAGTGCGCCATCACTGCCCGGTGAGTTCTTCCTTTTCAAGACAAACAATTACAATAAACTTCAAACGCCTCTGCCTCTTCACTCCCTAACATCTAATAAAACAAACAACTCTTCCCCAAACATGGAAGACAAAAGACAACCATGTAATGTGACCAGAGTCTTAACTGTGATAAGTACACTCAGCAAGCCTGTTGTCAATATCTGCCCAAGATGCACTTTTAATCTGCATGTATAATTAAAACTGCACTAACTGGATGAGTATGTAAGCATCATCCTGACACTATGGATCGATCTATGATAGACAGTGTAAGAGCAAAGTGACTTCAGAAAAGACTGCTCTGTATTTAATAAAATAATGGACTGCTGTCACATTGTTTCAAACCAAATATGGCATTATAATGCCTTTCTAAAAATAAGTCTAAGTCCCATGTGACATGTAGCCCTTTAGCTATGTCCATTTCCTTTTAGGGCTCAAGTTTCCCACAGGAAAACCGGCCAGTGTTTGGTAAAACTGCCCGACATCATGTATAGATAAGGCATAAGCGCTAATAGTGTGGCCAACCTTTTCCTGCGTAGGTATTGTTGATTCTCCTGCATAGCAACAAATCTCGAGAACCCAAGGACCAGACAATCTAAAAACTGTTACTGACAAAAATAAACAGGCAGAGAATCATTCTGAACATGGTCGTGTTGGTAAGATTGGCAAGTTATGAGTTAAATCAGAAGGCACAAAACTATGTGCAAAGTCATATAGTAAACAAATGTTTCTGATAATTAAATACTTCTAAACATGTATTGCAATTTCATTTCTATCACCAAATAAACTGCACATCAAATAAGTACTCTCCTAGTAAGGTTAAGAGCTTAGTATTACTGTATTATTGTTGGATGTAGATGCTTAAAATTTTACAGAGCATCACATGTGAAGAACAAAATCTTGGGCCTGGTATGGTGCTGTAGACTTTAACTCCAGTACTCAGGAATCAGAGAGGAAGGTGGGTCTTTATGAGTTCCGGGCTTGCATGGTTTATGCAGTGAATTTCAGGTAAGCTAGGGAGTTAAGAGTTATACAGTGAGACCCCATCTCAGTTAGCCAACCAACCATCACCAACAACAAAATAACGAAAAAACTTGCTGCCAAGCCTAAAGCCAGTTCAATTCTTGGGGTCCACAGAGTAGAACAGGAGAACTGGGTCCTCCAGACTGCTCTCTGACCTTTATACTCCTGCTACTCCCCATAAATGCACACAAAATAAATAACACTCCTTGAGATGGAGTGTCACAGCTGCATGCTGCCTCCTTGCTCTGGAAAGGATTAAGTGAGAACAGCAACGGACAGTGCAGTCCATAGAACATCTCCAAACTGCCGGACAGCACTCAGAATTCAGGAAGAGCTCTGCAGTTTTTGCTGAAAAAAAAAAAAAAATCAATCTTGAAAGGACTGTCAAGAGAAACTACTTAAATATTTAAAGGCTATCTTGTTTCATCACTAATCTATCTAAAGCTACTCACCATAGATGGAGCTTGGCTAGGCAGGCTTGCTGTAATCTCTGGGGACCCATCTGGTTCTGCTTCCCAGCTCTGGGATTGTAGATGGGGTGCGAGTCCCAGACTCTGTGTGTGCTGGGGACCACACTCATGTCCTCACGCCTGTGCAGTGCGCACTGTACTCATCAAGCCATCTGTCTCACGAGCCCCCAACCTGCTTATACACATTGCCCTCAAGTCTCCTTAGCTCTAACTATAAGCCCCAGAATTTCCCAAGGAAGTGCATCTACACAGTGAATGTACAAGTCAATGTTTCCAAACAGGCAGCATTTTCTAAAAGCAAGAAGAAATACCTAAGGCTTCAGTACAGAGGGACTGCGTAACATTGGAAGAAAACTTCAGAGATGTGAGGGTGTGCTGTTACTAGCAATAAGTCTATCATTACAAGATTACAGTCATAGTAATTTACAAAAGGATAATTCTCTATTTTTAATCTGCAAAAGGTTTTCTTACATCATACACTGTTTGGTAAATTACAGATAAATTTACGAGGGTCTCACTGACTTTTGTGTTTCCTTGATCTTGCCCAGGTGGATACTTTCTACATCACCATCATGCCTGGAGGGAGTGCAGTTAGGAGGGCAGAAGAGCATAGACCTACAGAAAAACCCTGTCCCAGAGCCTATGCACCGACTTCTACGGAAGCCCACTGGATACGCATCTCTACCACCTACACGTACCAGGCAACATTTTGTACTCTCTCACCACCTCTATCCCAGCTCAGGAAACATCTATCCCTACAGAGACATCTGTTTTAATGTAGTTCTACTTCCAATGATATAAATTCTTTCTCATGAAATAAAAAGAATGCTTTTCAATAGCTGTTATAGTCTCTCAATGAAAATTAAACATTAAATATCCGGAGGGAGTCACACACAGAACACATCATAGTAGGTTAGGAACCAAAAGGTCTTATGGCTCCAAACCTCCCCACAATTCCCATGGGAACACACTGACCTTGCCAGTGTTTCTGGGAGAAGGCTATGAGATGAGTAACAGGAAACTGCTCCTTAAAGGCCACAGGTAAGGCAGTGCTAGCCACACACACTTCCTACAAACCAGCAGCTAGTTATCGACTCTCTGACTTCTCTTCTGCTAAAACTCACTGCCTTTTGCAGTTTATGTTTCTCATTACAAACAACCCTCCTTTATAGATCAGAGGACACAAAGTTTATAATCTCTCTCCCCTCTCCTCCCCCCTCTCATGTTCCTCAAGGGTAGCCCCCCTCTCCCTTTTACAACTGGTTTTCTTAATTTTGAATGGACTGCTTAACTGCTATTTTGCTTGCTCTTCTACCACTTTTGGCTAAGTCAATATTATTTATAATGAGTCAGAGCACACCTATAATTCTACTCCTTCACCTTTCTTTTTTTTCTTTCCATAAACTGCCCTATTTTCCTTTCTCTTGGTTTTCTCTGTATCTAAGTATAGCATGCAAATATCAGTGTATAATTCCTTTCAAAGTCTGAAAGAGTCTTAAACCCAGGTGTATATAGCTCCGTGATCATGGATAGCTTTGTCATTGATGATGTATATAGCTCAGTGATAATGCATAGCTCTTTAGAATGTCTGAGGCTCCCTTGTATCCACAGTACCACAGATAAACCAACTCCAACACCCACTCCTTAAAAACAGACCTCCAACTGATAGGCATTTTTTCTGTTTCTGTTTGACCAGCTACTATCTGTCTAATTCACCTTAATAGCCTCTTCCCGGGGGTTTTCCCTTTTTGTGGGAATTCTTCCTACCTGGAGACATTTTCCTGGATTTTACATATTTCTCCTCCTTCCTCCCCCCTTGGTTTTTCGAAACAGGGTTTCTCTGTATAGCCCTGGCTGTCCTCGAGCTCAGAAATCCGCTTGCCTCTGCCTCCCAAGTGCTGGGATTAAAGGTGTGCACCACCACTGCCCGGCTTATATTTCTCCTTTCTCATTCAGAGGAAATACAATGTTCAGCAACTCTCTAAGGCTGGTGAATATATTCAAATACGCCACATGTCATAAAGTGGGTTTATTTTATCCTCACATTTGAATAACAGTTTAACTGGACATAAAATTCTGGCTTCCTTCCTCATACCAAAGCTTTCAGGGCTTTCTACCATCCTCAGTGTTTTGATATTTTTTCAGTGAGAAGCACCGAGTCTCCTTACATCTGCATTGGGCCTTAATGTTACAACTTTGTTAGTCACTTATTCTTAACTGAGCCTGTTTTTCTCTTCACCTACTATCCCGTCTCTGCCTTTCTTATTTTACTAGCTACTCCTACTTAAGCTTTATTTTCGAGCTTGTATGATGTTCAAAAATATCTTTGTTAGGTTCTCCTGGGAAGTAAATGAAGTAACCACCTGGACATTGCTGTCAGAAAGGCCTGGGTTATAATCAAGATCCTCCACTTAGAAGCTGTGTGTATTTAAGCCTCTGCTTCCTAATTGTTTTAAGAAAGGTTAAAAGTAATCACTTGCTCACACAACCTGTTGGGCACATACAGTGTGGTGGGCAGCCTGAATAAGGTGTTCATGAAATTCTCCTAAAGCCTAATAGCCGAGGCTTACATGTGTATTGTTGCGTATGACTAGATTTAGGCCCATGTGTAGCTGTGCATGTCCAGGTGATGGCCTATTCAAACTAAATTCCAACTCTTTGCAAAAGCAACACAAAGTACTACAAGAGGGCAACAAACGAGTAGCGGATGTCTGAATTCTGATCACAACACACGGGAGCAGTTGGGCTCCATTCCCACGTAAAATGTCAGAACAAAAACAATTATTTCTAATCCTTTACTGTCCCTCTTTTCTGGTTACACATGACCTATGGCCTATCTGCTACTTCACCAGTGCCCAATGATACTATAAATTCCCTTAGAGATCCCATGTACTTTGCTGTTCCAAATAAGACACTGTCCAGACCAAGACAAGCTGTCTCAGAAGCAAACTAAATGAAATTGGCTGCTCTTTGGATCACCACAAAACAGAAAGCTGTAGAATGATGAAATATAAATCAGTGACATAAAATCATCTTAAGAAGACTTTCAAAGGCTAGCAAGACTTGCAAGGGGTCTGATGAGAAGACAAGAGACAAGAGACCTTAGATGAAAGCCACACAGTGCTCAACAGAGCAAGGCCAGTCAGCACTGGTCAAAGAGTCTTCCTGTGTCTGAGAGGCAAGGCTTCTGCAATCACAACACTGATCGCTCACATCACAGAACTGTGCCATGAACTTACACCTCCACCGGGCAACCATCTGCACAAGTTGGGCTTAATGATATACTTGCAGGAAATAGACTGCCATCACGTGAGCTTACCCTGAATAAACGACCATGTGTCTCATAAGGATGCCTTCATAAATCCCTCCAGGTGGGGTTGTCTGTGATGTCCCTTGAAAACCTACTTATAGACTTTCCATACAAAACATCTCAAGAATAAATTTTCTGTAAGACAGAAATGATCTCTCACTGCAAATGCCCTCTTCTGGATAAACCCCCGTTCCCCCAATGTCAGGAAAAGAAGACAGAGGTAGAAAACTGTTGTTTACTAAGACTTCTGCTCTGGAGCAGGTTCCGTGCTAGACTCTGGGGAAGCAGCTATCAGGGGTACTGGCCCTTGCATTCACTAAATTTTCAGGCAAATAAAAGGAAGTAAACAAGTCGTCATATTATCTTCAGGGATTGCTAAATAACATGGAGTAGTGATCTAGCATTGAGCCTCCACAATTGAAATGTATGGGAGCACACCATAATATATAGCTTAAATGTGAAACAATGGCAGAGACATAGAAGAGCCCTCACTTTTATTGGTGAAGCACTTCATGGCATGCCACATTTCTTATCTGATTGGGTTCTATGCAGCCCATGAAGGCTGACAGGACCTTCAGCATCTTTTCCTCCCCTGCTTTACTAACCAGGTAACCAGGTTGCTACATTCTCGGTTCAAAGTTCACTGTTACAGTGTCAGATGTCCTTTTGTCACCCAAATGTTTAAAGAAATGACAGTGACTAACTTGCAGTCAGTCAATAATAGCTACCTCACTTGTGCAATCTATTCCGACAATATGGATCACCATTATACACAGTTTAGTATATTTACGACAATATGGATCACCATTATACATAGTTTAGTATATTTACAGCAATATGTATCACCATTATACATAGTTTAGTATATTTACATTTGCTTTTTCTTCAACCTGAAACAGGAAAATTATGCAAAACTACATTATTCCATGACTTACAGGCTTCAAAAAAAAAAAAAAAAATCTTACAATGCTACGATTTTCCCATCATGAAATGTCTCCCAAACTGATCATGTAACAATAAACTCTGGTTTGCCAATAAATTATTTCACAGATCTTTTTTAATACAGAAAGACATGGTCAGCTGGGCAGTGGTGGCACACGCCTTTAATCCCAGCACTTGGGAGGCAGGGGCAAGCGGATTTCTGAGTTCGAGGCCAGCCTGGTCTACAGAGTGAGTTCCAGGACAGCTAGGGCTACACAGAGAAACCCTGTCTCGAAAAACCAAAAAAAAAAAAAAAAAAAAAAAGGAGAGAGAGAAAGAAAGAAAAGGAAGAACTCACTCCATATTAAACAATGATAATAGAAAGTCTGAGGTGGATCTCTACCTTGAGGACTGGTTTAAAACAAATCTAACCAGCACAAATATTTGTTCTTGAGCACTTCAGTGTTTGGATCAGTATGATTCATAGGTTAAAAGAAAAAAATCTTATTCTGTCATTTGTATTGATTGTAATAAAGTATACTGTTGGTAGCATATGATAGATTTCTGAATTGCTTACTGTCTGATTACAGTAACAACAGCAAATTAACAAAAAACAAACAAACAACAACAACAACATGAACAAAAAGCAGCAGCAGCAGCACATGGTCAATGAAATTAAGACATTTCCTACAAAGTCACTGCACATTTTCCAAATTAATCTTTGAAAAGCCAAGGAAACCCTTCCCAAATCATTCTACCATCTGAGCCTGTAGACCTGCCATTTTATTCAAGGAGATAGACAGTTCATTTATAGTATGAAAGTTCAAGTTTCTCCAATCCTAAAAATATTAAATAAACGATTTTAGTACAAAGGAAAAGCCACTATAAAAGGCTTAAATAGAATTTATCCAGCAATACTGCTAAAAGAAAACCTGTACAAAATAGAACTTTGAGTAAGAAGAAGCAAGCTTGTGAATAATTTTAGTTCCCATTTGGGCTACTCAGCGCTCTCTCTGAGGTGGGGCACTGGCTTACACGCAACTACTTCCTCACTTCTAAGAGGCACAGACATCTTCACTGAAATCACTGTATAAAAACACAATTCACTTATTTAAACAATTAGTATGATCTTACTAACTGTAATTGTAATTTTACACTATCTCTAAAAGCATATGAGTATTCTGATACTAGTGACATACCACAGAGTTAAATGAGCTATCTGAGGTATCTGAGTCTAAAAATATGTATTTTTTTTTCTGACTCTGAAGTAGTCAGATTGGTATTCAAACAAAATGTCATCAAATGTTGCTTTAAATGTGGCAGAATAAAAATACTAAACACCAACTTTCTGAGTCTATCATGCAGAGAATTACCCCCTCCCCAAAACTGTGTAACTATGCCCGTCATCTCTTCCTACCCAGCAAATTTAAAAAAAAATGGCCATGCAGACAATGGGTAGAGCAACAGGATTGATTCCTTAAGCCTTTACATTTACACAGCACAATGAAGATGAGACAATCTGAAAAGACATCTGCTAGTACCTAGAGTAATAGAGGGTCTATCTGGATGTTTTCGTTCACCTTACTTAGTTTCTTCTTTAGTCTGTGCCTCAAAAAAGCAATATAAATTCTACTTTGAAAAAAAAAAAGTCTTTAATAAAACCAGAACTTAATATTAGTAAAACTAAGCAACTGAGTTTTAGAAAAGCCTTATTTAAAAAGCTGTGTTTACATGAACTTATTAGCTTTGTTAGATATTACCAGAACAATTTTCTTTTTCACTGTTACAAAATGGAGCCCCAGAACAACAACAAAACCAAAACAACCCAAAAATCTGAAAAGGACTTAACTCCTTCTAAGAGTATAGTCGGCTTTCTGACTACATTTAATAAAGACTGTCTCCAAGATCTCCCATATTTGCTGAACTAAAAATTCATAAGCACAATGATAATATAGAAAGATTAAACTTCCTAGCATGCATGAAAAAGAAAGCTGGTGTGGTGGCAGCACATCTGTAATTTCAGCACTTGGGAGGGGGAGGAAGAAGTAGGGGAGGCACCATGGGCTACAAGAGACTACTTCTGAGAAGGAAATGAAACACATCTAAACCAAATCTATAGAGCTAACCTTTCAGCTGTGCAATGCAAGGAGAAATGTTTTTCAGAATCCTGGAGAAAACATTTTCTCCTTGAAGCAGAAACCCAACAAAGCTATTTCTAACTCTGCATTTTCAGCATGAGTTCTAAATTCTGAAACAGCAGAGTCAAAATCGCTAATACTACATATAAAGAACAAGTAAGATTTGGAGAAGAACTCAGAATCTATTTTTGTTTTGTAGTTTTTTTGAGACAGGATCTCACTATATAGCTCTGGCTTTTCTAAAACTTCCTACGCAGAGCAGCTGACCTTGAACTCACAGAGATCCACCTGCCTTTAGAACTTGAAATCTGAAGTTTAAATGTCCTTATAATTCTCAGTCACTTAAAAAACTTAAAACAGAACACATCTGAGGTTAAAATAAAATCAATGTCCAAAACACAAAATCAGAATTGGCTGGAAGTTGGGTAAGATGGATCTTTGATCCCAGCAGAGACAGGTGGATTTCTGTGAGCTCAAGGCCAGTGTGGTCTAGATAGTGAGTTCTAGGAAAGTCAGAGCACAGCAAACAGAATAAATAAATTCTGCTATGGAAAAAAAACAAGGAAAAATTACCTGCCCTGTTTGCAAGAGTGCAATACCAGAACGGGGTGTGTGTGTGTGTGTGTGTGTGTGTGTGTGTGTGTGTGTGTGTGTG
>JADRCH010008238.1:0-23577 GCA_019843965.1 Rhynchomys soricoides
TGTGTGTGTGTGTGTGTGTGTGTGTGTGTGTGTGTGTGTGTGTGTGTAAGGAAAGAAACATGCCTTCTTTTTAAAAAGAACATCAGGGTGAAAAGCCGAAGCATATCTGCCTATTTTATAAAATATGTGTGTCCTATTTTGGATTTGGAAATCCAGTTTTACCACCAACTCCATGGTTTCCTCCACTGTCCATTTCATTAAATACAACCATTGTATGCACACTATAGCCTCTAGCCAAAGTCAGAGGCTAATCAATTTTCCTGACAATAAAAATGAAAACTAGCACAAAGTAGAGGGGATTCTGACACTCACTAGCTACCAAGAGACCTCTCTCCTTTCAGACAAACAATTCTCTTGCTTTCAAGACAGTCACTTTTATAAGGTTAACACTACATATGGAACACACGACATTCTAATTCTAAACAATAAAATTCTATACATCTGCTAATGCTTTGGAAAAACAAAACCAGATGAGTGAGGCAAGAACTGCATGTCAAAGAATTTTTTCCAAAAAGAGGATAGCAGGAAGACGATGTGGTCCAACTAGACTTCCCCTTCTCCCCTCTTCCAGGAGGCTTCCTTAATAGGGTCCCAAAAAAAAAAAAAAAAAAAAAAAGGTTTCCAAAATGAATTGGTGACTGTGATGCTACCTGACTGTTTAGAAGGCAGACAGTTTACACTGACCCTGGGCTGATTGTACCAGTAGACTCAGCCCTCATAGAAGACTTTGGATTAGAAAATACTACAGTCACTTATAAAAAATATTTTCACATTACAACTGGACAGCTATCCATCTATTATTTATTTAAATACATTTTGTTATAAAAAGCCCAACTCAGTGTACATATTCTCAATATTTACAGACAGAAGTCTGGGAATAGCACTGCAACGTCACTACTGCACACATGCTCACAATGCTTACAGGCACAAGGTGAAAGCAGCTGGCTCTCACACACTGTGTGGCTTCACTGCACAGTTGCTTCATTTCAAAACTCTATAATGTTCATTGCTCACATTATCCATCCTATGGAGATTTCTCTCAAGAGGCAAGTAAACAAAAACATTTCACTATCTAAATGAATGCTGAAACTTGCAGTACAGTTATACTTTGTCACAGATACAGAAAATCCTTGCTATTTCATCAGTATATTTTAGTATTTCCTGTTAGAAGATACCAATTACACATAAATTCCAACTTGCATGAAAGAATCCAGAAAGGGACAAGAAAATGGTTATTTTTTTTAACATGCTGATGCTTTTTATACCCAGACTCAGCCACATCAGTGGGGAGAGGTGTCAACTATGGCTTTACTCCTTTTGAATACGAGAACTGCAGTCACTTCCATGACATTTCAAAAACTGGATCAAGAGTGATTTTTTTTTTCATGATCCTGATTCTTCTAATTTTAAATCTCATTTAGGAAACAACTTCTGCAAACTATGAAGGTTATCTGGATAGTCGGTAGCTGCTCCTACATCTCTAGTGAACTGGGAGCACAGAGATGGAAGGGAAAAACTGAACCAAAGCCATCCTTTCTCCTTGAAAACAGAGTGACTGAATACATGAGCCCCCTCAGATATGAGATCCATTAGGGGGTACTTTGCTCCTAACTGTGTAAGGGTCCTTGGCTGTGGTGTGACTTGTACAAGAAGTACACAGAGACCCTGAAAGGCCCTTTAGTCCTCGTTGGAAAATACTGTTGGAGAGACTGTAAATGATACAGTTGCAGAAACTGTTACTAATAGCAAGCCAGGTAGTCAGGAAGGATGCAAGGCGGCTGCTGCAGCCAGTAGAACTCTCCAGCAAGAAGTAGATGATGTACGGCAGCCAGAGGACATAAAACACACTGGTGATTCTGAATAGGACCATGGCATAGCGTTTATCTGCACAGCTCTGGGCTTCCCCACTCTCCCCATTCTGGCTGTGGAATCGGGCTTGCCTTTCGCTGATTTCTTTTGTGTGCTGCTGGCAGATGCGGAAGATGTTGAAATATGTGAAGCAGACAATGAGGGCAGCTGGGGCGTACAGCATCATCACGATGAACAGTGTGAAGTAGGAGTTGGTGTGCCAGGACTCTGCACACCACTGAAATACATCTCCATGATATCCAGGTTTACCCCAGTGGAAGAAGGAAGGCAGGAAGACCAGGGTGGAATACAGCCAAATCAGAAAAATACAGAGGCGTAGTCTCCAGGGAGTCACCAGGGTATTATAGGTTAAAGGCTTAGTGATGGCAATATATCTATCAATGCTGATACAGGCCAGAGAAGCCATAGAGATGCTCTTCAGAACTGACACTATGAAACCAAATACTTGGCAAGTCATGGCCTCCTCCATCGGAAGAGGGTAGGAGAGGAGTGAAAAGGAAGGGACCAGGCAGCTTACCCCAACCAAGAGGTCAGCGTATGTCATTGTCTGGATAAAATAACTTGTAGAATGATGGTTCAACAGAGGTGCACAGTGAAACACAAAAATCACAATGATGTTGCCAGAAATAATCAATACAGTTAGAAAGACAATAATCAGAACTTCCAAAAGACAGAACCTGACAGTTTCCAAGTAGCCCAGTGCCAGAAGACAGAAAGGATGGCTGCTCTGATTACCATCCCAGGTGGAGTTCATCTCGTGCTCAGGAACTGGCTCTCACTTCATGCTGCCACCTGGCTGCTGTCACAGTTCCCAGGAGTAGCTACTGTCACCACTTTGCATGCCTGTGACAAAGCCAGGGAGCCCTAGTCACCAGGTTCCTGGGGTTGCTGCTGTGGTGGGTACACTGCCTGCTGGACAATTTCCCTTTAAATCCTTTCTGGAATAGGTAGAGCCAACAGCAGTTGCCTGGCCAGTCCCAGACGCAGCCAGACTGCCAGGTTCACCATACACACAGCAAGGAAGTAAGGCACACTGGGGACAGTGTCTTCAGGCCAAGTGAGGGTGGGGGTGGGGGGGAGAGGGAGGAAGATTAGGAGCTTCAGCAGGAGTTGTAATGAGTCTCCTCTGAACAGCTGATAGAAGAAAAGGAGAGAGCATTTTACATTTTGCATTCCACATCCTAGACAAAGAACCTTAGCTCTGACTGCCAGCACCCCTCCCACCTCACCCTGAGCAGCCCCCCATACTTCAGAGGGGCAGCAACACCACGCTTCCAAGATCAACATAAAGAAAAGAAATTGCAAACCCTCATTTTCTTTTATTTAACCTGTTGTAGGAGACTCTCCTTATGGCAATCCTGAAAACATTATCATTGATAAAAATTAACCAAGATTAAATTTCTCCATTAAATCCAATGTATCTCTTTAAACACCTTAATACAATTTATCTGATTAGCTCAATTCCAAAGTGTTACCTGCGATTCTGCACGATGAAATCCAAACAAAAGCCACAATACAACCTTAACAGAAAGCCTTGCAGTGTAGGAATGAGCATGAAGCCTGCCTACTGCAGAACTAAGACCCAGAGGGAGGGGCTAAAGGAGTAGGAGGAGAAGTAGAGAGAAGGGGCACACACACTCTAGTATCCTGGACAAATCATTAGCATCCATTCCCAGAGAGGAGCTTCCCGACTGCAGAGTGGGTACTGACTTGGTATGCCCACAGTGCAGTGTTTGAAAGCTGTTTCCTCGTTGGTCTGGAATCTTCCTCATAGGTAAATGAGCAGAATTCAGATTGCCAGTAAGAAAAATGGGCAGAGGTGGGGATGGAGAGAGGGAGGGAAAGAAAAGAGGGGGATGGGAAGAGAGGAAGGAGTCAGGGTTTGGGCTGAAGCACAGTACCAGAGAGGGGGAAAGTCCTATTTTTCGTACCGTTTCCCCCAAGAACAAAGAACAGTGTCATAGGAAGCATGTTAACAGTACATGACAAGCAAGGGGTTCTAATTCAGCTGCACAGGAAGTTACAGCTGAAAGACAACATTCAGCCTCAATTTTCTTTTATCATTTACTGGATATTGGCTAATATTAGGAAATGGTGCTATTTTTGTCTCTCCTCCTCCCTCAGTTTAGTTAGGTGCTCTGCCAGAGTGGAGTGAGAGCCTGAGGCAGCACACAGACAGTCAGGTACAAGTCTTTGTATCTTACAGGGCAATCTTGTTTCTACTTATCTAAAACAATGCAAACTGAAATAACACACTTTTTTTGGATAATGTTATAAAGGGTGCTTTTCAATAACTGGGTGCTGTGGTATAATTTTGTCTGAGTAAAGCCTCACATCCTCAGTAGAGTAAAAGAAAACAAATGCTGGCAACTGTAATAATCTCAGGAGATCTACACTTGTATTTTTATTTATTTATTCTATACATGCTTTCTTACTGTGGGCAAAAGGATGCTGACAACCACAGTTCAGTGAAGTGTGAACACTTTACTTCAGGAAAGTAAGGACCTCGGAAACATGTTCAAAGAGATAGGCCTCAGCAGAGAACAGCAGCACAGAAGGGACAGCCCCCTGACTCAGAGCTTTTTGTATTTAAATCACTGTCACTCACAGGTAACATGGTGACTCCAGTTTCTACCTCTCCCAGTCCCTTCCCACACTGGTTTACTAGCACATGCATGCCTAGGGTTCTACCTCTGAGCACCTCTTACACAGTACAGCAGTCTCCTGATCTGCAATTTTATATCCATTAACTTAGCCCAGCTGTAGTCTAAAAGCACTGAATGGAAAAATCGCACCCTGTTTACATAACATCGCATGCACACTGTTATGGCTGTTTTATGATTACCTCTTACTTCTAACCTCGCCCTACGCCGACTTTGTAAGTTACACTTTACTGAAGGTAAGGAATGGATAAAATAATTACAGGTCTGGCACTATCTAATGCTTTAAGCACCTCCTGAAGGTCTTGAAAAGTGTTCCCAGCACCCCAATTCAAGCCACACTTATCTTTTGCCAGGTTTCACCGAAGCCAAAATAATATTCTAAAACTAATAGATAAGTAACAGTAACTAGGCAGTAGCTTACACTTAATGACTGTGCATTACCCCTGTTAATACTAATAACCATAAGCAAGGTTCTATTATCACATTTTATGCCTAGGGATATTAAATTGCCCAACAAAAACAGGTAGAAAACAGGAAAGCTAGGATTGAAACAAGACAACCTGCCTTTTGTCAGACACAAGGAATCATGTTATATGCTTTTTTAAAAGTTTCATTTATTTATTTTAGAGGCAGAGTGTCACTATATAGAGCAGGCTGTTCTCAAACTCACAGAAACTGGCTTGCCTCCGCACTGACACGCTTTGCTGTGCTCTACTGTTTTTAAACCACAACTGAACACTAGAGCCCTTGCCTTGTATGTATAAAAGCCAGCACTGGGAAAACAAACTATAAAACAAAATGATTCAACTTTTTTTCCTGTTACACAAAACCATTAATATGTCACTTTCTAAGGATTGGCCCCTACTGGCTTCCAGTCTCATTCTAGTCTCACGAGAGCCACCCAGCACCTCTCGCATTTGAAGAAAGCTCTTTCCCAGCACCTACAGAAGTACACTTCCACACTCTACCCAGACTCCAGACCTCCAGAGTGACTTCAGAAGACAAGAGCTTTTAGAAGGCTTAGATGGGAAACCTTCAAGGCTATCTGAATTCAGTGGTTATGTACTTTCTTCTAAAACTCTCATGAAATTTTATTTTATAGTTGACTGAAAGAGACAATCCTTTTTTAATTAAAAAAACAAAACGAATAAATAACACAAGCCAAATACAATAAAAATTCTGTTTTTAGGTTTCAAGAGCTTTTAAATGAAGCTGCAATAACTGGGTATGCATTCCTATTCTTGAAGTTCAGGACCTAGAAGCAAGTGCTAAAAGTCTTGCAATAGCCTAAGGTTTCAGAGCACTTCAATTTTCCTATCATGGTGGTTTAACTGATATGTCAACATAATCCAATCCAAATCAAACCAAAACAACCACCACCACCACGACCACCACCAGGAAATAGAAAATACCAAATCAGAAACAGTTCTGATCCCAAGCTTTTAGATATTCAATCTGTATTAGGCTAAATGATGTAAAACTTCTGTGGGTTAAACAAAACAAAAAAACCCAACCAAACAAAAAAACAATTGCAACACTAGCAACCTCAAAACTGTCAAGACAATATATTCACATTCTTGGAATGCAGGAAACTTTGGAACTTCTTAGCCAGATTTGACAAGCAGAAACTCAATGGAATGGAAATGTTTTCATAAAGATATGCAGAGGAGGTCACTTAGCCTGACAGCTAGGGTTAACTTCCTTTCTCCTTATAAGGTCATGTCTAGCAGCACCTGGAATTCCTACTAACAATAATGAGGCATCCCCAGCACCCTGGCCACTGTCAATGATGTACACTTACCCTGATGGCCCCTACTCACCCCTCAAATGTTCCCCCCCACTAAAATGAGCTGTCTCACTGAAGCTGCCTGAGAGCCAGTTCTCACAGTGCTTGCCTGAGGTTTCCTTTGCTCCTGGCCATTCTGGCATTCTCTGCCAGGATCTATGGTTTTGATCACAGGCTAATCATGCAGATATGACAGGGAGGAGGAGCCTGAACGACATCTTCGTATCCAAGGTAAATTGGTTACAGGACCTCTATTGGATATAAAATTCATGGATACTAAATCCCTTATACAAAATAGTGCAGCAGGGAAATGGGGAATATGGTAGAATGCTTGCCTACCATGACCAAGATCCTGGGTTCAATCTCCAGCACTAGGGGAGGAAGAAGTATTTATACACAACACTCCTGTATACATCAATCCTTTGTAAATTACTTATAATACACAATACAGAGTAAATGTAAAGCAAATATTTGTTAGATTTTATTATTTGGGAAATAATGGTAAGAATGAAAAGTTGATAGATCTCTATCACTGATGGTTAACTCTGTGCATATAGAATCCAAAAATATAGAAGCCACCCTCATTTGATATCCCAATGACTGGTCCAAGGTGAAGACCCTCATCTGAGTTTGTAAGTGGAAAAGTGGGAGCGCTGAGTCAGTGCTCAGGCTTCCTAACTCCATGTGCTCCCTGCTGAACAGACCACCTTTTATTACTGAGTGCCCAGAGATACATTCTTGTGATTTCAGTCCCTGCGTATGAAGTTCCAGAGGGATAATTTTATTTAAAAAGGAAACAATCTGCTCAATGATGACACTGGCAATGGTGCATTTTATTTCTAGACTTGTGAGATAGGATGGGCCTTCATGGCTTCTATTGTACAAGCAATTTAGAGATAAAATACTAGTGCTATACAAGTGCTGCTCGTTCAGTGTCTGGGTATGAGTTGGCAACTGTAGCAAAGCCTTACACTTGGCATTAAAGCTCAGCACAGAAAAGGAGACACACACAGGGAGAAGGAGCCAGTGGGTGGAAAGGAGAACATCAGGGTGTGGTGTTGACCTATTAGTTTTTCATTATAAAATGAATTTACTGTAGAGGCACTTTTCCTATAAGTTTTGAAAACTAAACATTAGATCAAAAGGAACAGTAAGAGGAACTGACATAAAATATAAGATATTAAAAAACAGCCAAAGACAGAAGGTACCAAGGAAGGTTCTGGAAACTGCCAACTGGAAAGAAAGTGCCTTCTCTTCCTTTCATGCCCAAGTCCAGCTGACATGTCACCAGATCCAAACAAGACAACAAGCAGTGAGGCAGGTTGAGGGAATCATTTCTTAAGACCAGGAGGAATCTTTAAAGTGCTTGTTCTAGTGTGGTAGTTTAGTCCCAGAACTTGGGAAGCAGAAGCAGGTGGATTTCTGTAAGGCCAGCCTGGTCTCCAGATCAAGTTTCAGGCCAGCCAAAGCTACATAGTGAGACTTTGTCTCAAAAAAAAAAATCTAAAAACCAAAACCAAACAACCTTAAGGGCATATTTTATACAATGGACTCTATGTCAAAAAAAAAAAAAAAAGCCTTGGTAACATTTAACCTTCCTTCTTTCTTTTCCTTCTTTCCTTCCTTCCTTCCTTCCTTCCTGTCCTTCCTTCCTTCCGGAGGCTTTATTCTTTATGCAGAGTGGAGATTGAGATAGGGAGCCCATGCTAAGACTAGCTTCAAAACTTACTATGTAGCTAAGGATGAACTTGAATTGCTCCTGCCTCTACATACCTAGTGCTGGGATTACAGGAGTGAGCTATCAATACATGACTCAATACAGACTAAAAAACACACTCTAAAATAATCATAAAAGTACAACAAATATATAACCCAGGGTCACCATCTCTTGTTATTACCTAGTTTTATGCACTGTGTGCAACTGTGTATACTACACTTTTGGTAGATCTTGATTTTCCATGTAACTAGACAAACAAAACAGAAAGACCCCGCACCAAAGATTCTTACTAGTTTTGTGTGTGTGTGTGTGTGTGTCTGAAACAGGGTTTCTCTGCGGAGCTCTGGCTGCCCTGGAACTCATTCTGTAGACTAGGCTGGCCTTGAACTCAAGAGATTCCCCTGCCTCTGCCTCCTGAGTGCTGGGATTAAAGGCGTGTGCCACCAGCGTCCAACAATTCTTCCCTTATAAGGAAAGAACGTTCTGACTGCAATACTCCTGCTTTGCAGGTGAGCACGTATGGATTATACGCAATGGCACTATTATACATAACATTTTCATATGCATATTCACCCACCCATTATCCTTTCTTATTCCCGCTCCAGATTCCTGTTGACTGCTTTCCTCTTTTCAACTACTATGGCTTTTCTACTTTTATATACTTTTTCTTCTTGTAAACAAATTAAGTTAGGGTCACTTAAGGAGCACAAGTAGAGGGTTATTTTCAGGAGTTTGGCCACATGCTAGTGGCTACATCACTCTCCCGCAGTGATCTTTAACTGCTATAGATACAAGGAGGGATAGGACCTTGTCTCCTCCCTACCTGATGGAATGAATTCACAACGCCACCATCATGTCCAAGTCTTGGGCAGATGGTCCAACTCTCAGTTGCTGAGAGTTCAAGAGCTACATTGTGCCTAGAAGACACTGTACTCCATCCCTTCCCTCCGGCTCCCAGGTCCTTTCCACCCTCCTCTTCTGCAGTGTTTCCTGAGCCCTGGAGGAGGTAATACAAATAGACTCTTTCCTGGAACCTGTCTCAAAAGCTGCACACCAGATAAAAAGACAGTTCTACTACTCCTTTATGACCCCCACTATGTTTTGTCAGTCACATTCAACAAAGGACCTTCAACTATTCTTGAGATTAGCTTTCTAGGCCCACAATTCTGTTTATGTTGGACATAACATTTTCTTTTGAAGATCACATGTCTTTTCTGTATGTTGTCTTCTTGTAAGATTATTTTAACAATTTCAAAAAGATAATATAATAAAATAACTACTAATAAAATTTAAATATTTTCTTTACGAAAATTTTACCTTTTTTTCTTATCAAAAATTCTCAGGTTGGACAGAGTGGTTAAAGGAACCTAGGCCTAAGAACATAAGAGTGGTCCTTGGGTCCCACAAAAAAAAAAAAAAAACAGGTAAGGAAAATAGACCCTTAACTGTTTTCCTCTGCCCCTCGCCCACACATGTACAAGAGCACTAGCATGCCCACATATTCATACAAAATAAATAAAATGAATCTGTAGCTACATAACCCAGGTTTCAAATTACCTATTACCTATCAGAGAGGCTGCTGCTTCCTAGCAGATAAACTCCCACAATTTTTAGAAAACTAAAACCAAACCCAGTAATAAGAGTACAAACAGCACAAATGCTGGCTAACTTTGTAGGAAATCATTTTACATGTTTGTATGATATACATGGAATACTGTTTTTTCTTGCTTTGTTTGTGAAACTTTGGAGAATGTCTTAACTTGAGCAGGCGATACTGTGAAAACAAGGGTTTCACTTTAGAGGAATGAACTAGATTATTTTCTTATTAAGTGTAGAAACTACAAGAAAGCCTTCTTTATCAAAAGCGTTTTTTAAGGTAAACCAATCGTGCTTTTATAATGCCAGCACTTTAGAGCCTTAGGTAGGAGAACTGCCACAGGTCCAAGGCTAATCTTGACTGCACCATGAGCTCTAGACAGGCTCCCTTTAAAAAGCCAAAAAACCAAAACAAAACAAAACAAAAAAACCCCAAAGAGTCGGGTTTAGTGGCGCACATCTTTAATCCCAGTGCTTGGGAGACATAAACAGGTGAATCTCTGAGTTCCTGGTTTACAGAATGAGTTCCAGGACAGCCAGGGCTAGCTACACAGAGAAACCCTGCCTCAAACATCAAAAAAAGAAAGAAAAATAAGAAAAAACAAGTAAACAAAAGCCCACTCCAACAAAACAAAACACTGTAAGCATTGCACTGCATAAATGGCCTGGCTCAAAAGGTGAATAATCCAGGGGGGAAGGACATTTCCCACCACTGAGATAAACTCAACTGAGGAAGTAAACTTTGTGCACTCATCTTTGTGGTAAAAGAAAAAGACATCTTTAGACTATACTTATTTAAGGTAAAGTAAAAAACATTTGGCCATTCACTACATACTGTGAACGCGCTCTGACCTTTGTGATGAGAATTCGGTACTTTTCTACTAAGTGATCGTTGTTGTGGCAGCCTGCTAGCAGCTGCCAGACTTCTCCACGAAGAGCCTCAGGAACACCACTTCTCACTAAGGACGACAACTGCTTCGGTCTCACACTTAAGTTGAGATGCCTAAAAATAAAGCCGTAATTCATTACTTTGGCAAAGAAAGAGGCTCTGAAAAATTCTTTAATAAAAAGAAAATGGTTTACAAAGATATGAGAAGGTAACACAACAATAATAAAAAATGAAGTGTTAACATAGTACCTGTAATCCACTGTGTCTAAGTATCATTAAATCATTACCTAAAAAAGAACTGGAAGCTAGGAAGTTGTGGCACACGCTTTTAATCCCAACACTCGGTAGGCAGAGGCAGGTAAATCTCTGAGTTTGAAGCCAGCCTAGTAAACAGAGTGAGTTCCAAGACAGTCAGGGCTTAATGGAGAAACCCTGTCAGGAAAAACCAACCAACCAACCAACCAACCAACCAACCAACCAGTAACTGGAAACTGCTGGGACATTTTTTTGTTATAGCTTATGTACAAATTAGAGCAAAACTACAATTAGATGCTGGAGAAATGATTTGCTGCTGCTCCACAGAGACCGTCACCTGGTTCACAAATGTGAAACTTCAGTTCTCCCTTCTGCCCACCTCTACCTTGCACACAAATGGTAGAAACACACATACACATGAAAACATAAATAAAAATAAATCCTCGAAAAATTGCAATTAATGGGCATAAAAAAACAACAACAGCAACTATGAACTGCATTTTTATATATTCTCAGTTACAATATTTCTGGTATGTTTTCAGCAGATTTTATGTCTCTTTCTTCAAGTAACAGCTTGACTATATGTAGTAGCTAAGAACATTCGTACTGCAACAATAATACAAGTTACAAAAACCTTGGGTTTCAGATTTCATGTATAAAATGAACAAAATAAAGCCTGTCTTCAAACACTGGCATGATCTCAGTGCTTTGTGTCTTAAACTGACCCTTTCATAAAGGCAGATGTTATGTCCATAATGCAGAGAGGTCAAGGAGGCTAGTCAGTTCATTGAAGAAATGGGTGATCCTGAGACATGTCACAGATCCTCTGTGACTGGAAAACCACCATTAATGAGTCACTAAGGCAGGATCCTGACCCAGAAATGCTCCTGTGGCTATCAGACTGAAGCACAAGCCATTGATACAAAGAACCACCAATACATTATAAATATGTCTTGAGACTTTTCACATCACCCAAATTCTATGAGAATAATACACAGTATATTTAAAAAATTGTGCATTACTTTTCTATGACTCTGTATCCTGATGTGAGAGATAAGGGCAATTTATATAAATTTTTCCTTGCATGTGTGCATATATGGAGAGTTGCCAGCAAAAAAACAGGCTTAGTCTTTATGCTATTGATAAAAAGTCTTAGTCTTTATTGATAAGGACTTGAAACACTAGGGCCTTGGGTAAATAAACTTTAACTGACACAATTATGTGTCCTTTCCCAATTATTATTTATGATTGTTTTGATTTTTAATAACAGAGGTAAATAGTTGTGAGAGACTATCACTGGCCCACAAAGTCTTAATCTGCTATTTGACTCTTCACAGAAATATTTGCTAGCCATAACTTAGACTACTAAAATTTCTTTCCGAATAATTTTAGTCATTGACAGTATTAACTCCACATATAACTAGCGTACTATTTTATACTGAGCACATTAGTGCTCCTATCTTCTAAGAGTCACATTCAAATGAACTTGGAGAATGACTAGTGCTGTTATTAAAATCCATTTTAGGGGGCCTGGAGAAATGGCTGAGTAGTTAAAGGCACATACTGCTCTTTCTGAGGACCCAACTTCAATTCCCAGCATCCATATCAGGCGGATGGCAACTGCCTATAACTCCAGCTCCAGGGGGATCAGACTCATTCATGTGCACACCTCCCTCAATCCCCCCTCTCATAATTAAAATAATAATTTTTTTAGAATTTTTTATTTTTATTTTATGTATGTGAGTACACTGTCACTTTCTTCAGACACACCAGAAGAGGTCACTGGATCCCATTACAGATGGTTGTGAGCCACCATGTGGTTGCTGGGAATTGAACTCAGGACCTCTGGAAGAGCAGTCAGTGCTCTTAACTGCTGAGCCTTCTCTCTAGCCCAATAAAAATAATTTTTATAAACTCTACTTTCGGTAAATAAATTAGCATCAGGATCAGACTTGCAAGTTCCAGGTTTGCCAGCCTAGTTATGAGAATGCCTACCCTGTGTGTAAAAGTGTACAAGTCTGTCATACAGTTATAGTTCAAAGAGTGCACACAACGTGGTGCTGTGCTCAGTGTGTGGTGAATGCTTAGCCTGTCATCACTACAACCCTAAGGTCATGTAGGATGGACAGCAGAGACAGACAGACGGGGACTCGGTTAATATACTTGGAGGACGGGAGGACACAGCTGAAATGAGTAACCAAGTTTGACAACAAAACAAACGAAGCCATTACACAAAGTGTCCTGGATTCACAGAAATAGACCGAGTCTTACCAGGTGTGGTGACACATGACTTAAATCCCAGCATTTGGAGGCAGAGGCCTGCGGACCTCTGTGAGTTCTAGACCAGTCCAGCCTATAGAATAAGTCCCAGGACCGGAAAAAAAAAAAAGAGCTCTGAACTGTAACGCTATAGCGATGGTTTAACTCTGTCATTATGAAGTCTTGTCAGCACTGCATTACAATGCTGGTTTACCCCAGAAACATTTCATACATATAAAATCTCGGCAGCAGCAGTCCACACACTGAGCTGAAACTGAAACTGACAAGTATCAGCAATCCTGTCTCTTATTAAGTAAAGAAATTATCAAAATTTAAGAAGAGACATTTCCAAGGGCTTTTGCACAATTCATGTATTACAGTTGTGTGTCTAAAGACAACTCATGCTTTGGCTTGCTATTTTCTTTTGTACATATTTGACATTTTCCAACACAGACACTGTTTTGTCCAAAGTGTAGGGCAGTGTCAGAGTATCAGAGCAGATGATGTCCATGTTTAGTGCTAATCCTGAGGGGCATGACATCTGCTGAGACACAGATTTACCAAAAATACAGTTAAGTTTAATAGTCAAAACCTGTAAGGGGGAAAAAAAACCTTAATGTGCAAGGCCCATAAGCAACTTTAACGGTAACCTTAATAACCAGAGCATCAGCAATAAAGACATGATCAGGTCACTTTCAAATTTAGCTTCTTCCTCCCAGGACATCCTACCAAGGAAGAAAAAGATATGGTATATATGTCTCACCATTACCTCTAGTGATGCTAATCAGCACCCAAAAGGTAATATACTGTTTGTAAACAGGCTTCCCAACACTGCTGTCAAACTCTTGTTATTTTTTCTTTTAGACAGGGTCTCACTGTGCATCTCTGGCTGGCTTAGAACTCATTATATAGACCATGCTGGCCTTCAACTCAGGGAGATCCTCTGCCTCTGTATCCTGATTGCTGGGATTTAAAGGACACCACGCTCAGCCAAATTCTTCGTTTTGAGACACAATTTTGCAATATAGCCCAAGCTGGACTTGAAGTCTTAATCTTCCTCCTTCTACATCCAACTTCTAAGATCGGAGACATGTTCTACCATGCCTAGTTTGCATGCATTGGTCATGCTTTGTTTTGCAGTTTTGATGATTAAACTGAGGGCCTCAAGCATGCCCGACAAGTGCCCCACTACAGAGTTATATTCCCAGCCTAAGCCTAAATTATTTATTTTAGTAGTAAAAATAATGGAGACAGCAAGGCACTCATATCACACTCAGGATACTCAGCTTTGCCATTTCAGGTATCTTATGTGTCACAGGTAAGGAAAAACCCTACTCAAAGTCTCTACTATGTAACACACACACACACACACACACACACACACACACACAGACACACTGCGACTATCTTCTAAACGCCTCTGATCATTGGATATTAACAATGGAGTATATTTTTTTCCTTCATAACGATTTAACAGATTTATTTAGAATTGTTATAAAGGTGAACTGCTGTTTTGCTCACTGAAGCATCCTAACTTATATTAATGCTTTTTTTTTGCCTCACCTTTATATTAAAATTTCCCACACAAATGGCAATAAAATACTGACAATATCTGATTTCTATCCTCTTTTATTCTATTTGCCAGTTGTACTTAGATATCTTTAAACTCCATGGAAAGAACGATCTAACACTGAGAGTAATAACTGGAAGAGAGGAAAACAGACTGAAAAAGAACCGTCTCTAATCATAGTAGATACTTTAAGCCACGTGTGTGGCCTGCTAACTGTTAAACATTTGGCCTGAATAGCATGCAGGTTGGTATCTTCAAAAGGACAAACAAGACAGGCCTCACCTGCATCCTGCATAGCACCAATAGCTACAATTAATTAGTATATATCTGAACCCTAAGGATTTCTTGCCCCAGAGGTTGTAGGGGATGTCTAAATGTGAAGTTCAACAGCCTTATGGCTGCACTAATTTCACAGTACCATAGAACAGGCCTGTATTCATTACATTTCCTCACCCCTCTAATGGAGGGCACGCTCCTGAAAACACATTCTGTAGCCACAAGAAGATTTGTGGCGCAGTCTCATCTGCACAAAGACGTTGTAGAAAAACCTCCTTATACTCCGTTAGAGCTTGGCAAGCAAGAGGCAGCTCTGGCTTTGACGGTGCTGTGACGGTGGTGGCGGCGGCGGCGAGTTCTGTTGGTTACAACTAGCCGGTCATTCCCATCTTCTCCAATGCACGGGGTCAAATGATCTGTCTCCTTCTCTTCCTCTCTGCCTATGAATTCCATGTCTGGACATTTTTCTCATCAATGAGACTTTATTCTAATGATCGTAAACTGATTCACATGTTTGTTGTTATCCTTATAAATGTCTAACAGATTCCCCAGTGAGATCTTATGTGCAGATCTCTGTTATTGGTTCCAGACTGAAAATTAGGTCAGAAATGAGAGTGTCAGGTGAGTAGAGGAGCAAGTCTATAACTCACCATTTTGACAGCAGTTCACCCCATGTTTCAAGAATTTTTTCTGCACATTCTTTGGAGACATCCCCAAATCCACTCAAGAGAGGTTCATCGTTATCTGTAATAAGCAAATAAACAAATAAGGAATATAAAAGGCAAATGCAAACATTTATTGGGACCATCAAGCTATAATATATGTTCTTAGTATTTATGTACAATGTGAATAATCCTATGTCAGATACAATGCTTTTATAACTTGTTTAATTCTCTCTTGCTTTCTATGTCTTTATTATGTCATTATAGAAAAGTCATTTATCTATAAAATACAGAGCTCAAAACATGAAATGTTCTCTTTTTCCAAAGTAAGCAGTTTTATGTACAAAAACATGTAACAGTTTTATCTAAATAGTAAAGAACAAAGTTAGTCACCCAAGAGTCTAGTAAAGGAGTGTGGTAAGTGATAGAATAAATGATGGTTTTATTGAATCATCTCTCATTTTTGTTTCTCTAGCCCACTTTCCAACTTTAACCTTTCGGTGCCTGAAAATGCCATAATGACATTTAATACGTAGCATACTGATTTTAAAAAATAGTGAATTATAACATGTATATAAGGTAAATGAATGCACGTGTTTGTGTTTGTATGATGATATAAGAAGATAAAGTGTTAAATCATACCAACAAATGGAGCATAATCAAGATATTAATAATCAGCCGGGCAGTGGTGGTGCACGCCTTTAATCCCAGCACTTGGGAGGCAGAGGCAGGTGGATTTCTGAGTTCGAGGCCAGCCTGGTCTACAGAGTGAGTTCCAGGACAGCCAGGGCTACACAGAGAAACCCTGTCTCGAAAAACCAAAAAAAAAAAAAAAAAAAGATATTAATAATCACTGCCTGAGTGAATGATGCATGAATATATTTTCTGGTCTTTAATGACATTATGACTTTAAAGATGTTCTATAGAATGACATTAAATTAGAATAGAAGACAAAATATTAATAAGAACAGAATGAATAAATTTTAAGTAAGAATATATCGGGGACTAGAGATGGCTCAGAGGTTAAGAATAGCGACTACTCTTTCAGAGAATTTGGATTCAGTTTCCAACACCCATATGTGACTCACAACCACCTGTAAATCTAATTGTAAGGGATCTGAAGCCCTCTTCTTGGACACCAGGGTTGCACATGGTGCACATATATGCAGGCAAAACACCCATAAACATTAAAATAAATAATAAAATTAATCAGAATTTAGCAACTATAAAATATGCAAGTGGTAAAGAAAATGACAGTGAGGGGTTGGTTGAAGACATAGCTCAGTGACAGACAAGTAGTACACTTAGCATTTTTGAGGTCCTGATTCACACCCAGCACCAAAGATGAGAAAACAGAAGGTGACAATGGAACATTTCAACTTAACTCTCTCTCTGGGTACCGGTGCATTTTTAACAGTTTGCTATCTGCAGCATTAGGATTATGCTCTTTCACTGCTTTATTGGGCATATGCCTAGAAATGACTGTCCCAGTTAAAATCCATTATTTTCAAGGATTTAATAGTTGTCTGACCAACTGTCTTTTCAAACAGTTATAAGATTTACACTCTCATTAACTGGGTCCAACAGTACTTGTCCTCTTACCTCGCACGGAGCAATCTGTAAGGACAGCATGAGCATGTCCTCCTCCTTCAGTTACTGCCACAAAGCAGCAACTTTAAAATTAAGCTCTCAAATCTTTGACACCTATTATTAAACTTCCTACATTGTTTGCATTTTGGATATTTTCATAGTTTTGATTGTGAGTCAAGGGAAAGACAGACTGAATATAAATGGAATAATTCTGTATGTGAATAATGAAGAGCAGAAAATACTCAAGACACTAAGGGCAATTTCCCCCAAATTCATAAGTATGCCAGAATGATACTACTTTGTAATTTCTTGATTTCCCATTCATTAAAACACCCACCCCATACAACCTGTGATAGAAGACAAAAATAATGTGCTAAAATGGGCTGGGTGTAGCTGGTGGGCCCAATTACACAATGAAATCACTGTAACGTTAAGAAAGATTTACATTTTATATGGTGTGGTAAGTCCTCCCGAGGCAGCAGGATGATCTCCCTCCCACAATTCTCTCCCACTGCTCTAGACTCTTTCAATAAATTTTAACAGTAATACCATGGAATTTGCCATTAGAATCCATGGTACCCAGGTTATGGGTAGAGAAAGGGAATGCGAAGTCATTTCAAGTATCAGAATATTGTTTTGTAAGTTCAGCTTTCTCGTCAGATGTCTCTAGGTGAGAAACCTCTGTGGAGAATAGTCATTTTTCCCAAGGAGCAAACATCACAGTACAATAGAGTTCCTGGTGGGAAAGCTGGGTTAGAAAGATTCTGATTGAAGAAGGCATGGCCACGATCCCTGCACTGCGGATTTGTCAGATTTCCTGTTATAAGTGTGGATCCTAAGGACATAGCTCCTCCTGCCAGTATTTTCTGAGTACTCACTGCATGTTAGATATTGTGGTCTATACTGAGGAAACAACACAGGGCAAATAGACTCCTATTCCTCTGCAGAGTTTATGTTCTAGCATTCACTGCCTACCCTGTGGAGTATCAGGTAACATTGGCCCTTACTTCTCTCTAGTTAAGAACTATCAGTAGAGACTCCTGTATCCACTCAAAAATTTGAATTTCTCTTCCACAACTTAGTGTGTAATTATCAGTTAGGTATTATCAGTCCTGATGTCATTATTTAGTAGGGTTAAAATTTATTTTCAACAGCAGATATTCTTCAAACTCTATGGAAAGGAAACTGAACATTTTCCTTGCATGACAGTCTTTCTGAAATCTAAGTTGTTTGTACTGCTGAGTTTCAATGAGGTTTATGTATACATTTTCCTACTCTTCCATTGTGGAAGATGTTGACCTAAAAGAGAAACTACAAGTTTTAAGTCTACCAGATATACAGCTGACAGTCTTAAACAGGGAGAATGTTCTATGTCCCCATGAAAAACACAATTTGAGGGGCTGGAGAGATGGCTCAGCAGTTAAGAGCACTGGCTGCTCTTCCAGAGGCCCTGGGTTGTATTCCTAGAACCCACACAGCGGCTGATAACCATCTATAACTTGTAGTCCCACTGAATCCAATGCCTTCTTCTGTTGTACAGACAAAACACCCGTAGACATAAAATACATACATGAATAAATCTAAAAGACAGGAAGGAAGGAAGACAGACCGACCACAATCTGGAATGGTTTGGCAGAGGAATGCCAAAGAGAATACATGAGCCTTTATGTACGTCAGTGATTTATGAGAGCCAAATGTAGAAGATAACAGACTTCAACTCAGATTCAAAGCACACAAATTCAGATTCACATTATGACTGCCAATTTCTATCTGTGTTGGCTGTGGCAAATTTACTTAGCACTGACTCTACTTCTTTATATGAAAAACAAGGACAATAATAATTTCTATTTTTCAGGCTTACTGTGAAGATTATGAGAATCAGGCACTTTGCTACCTCACAATAAGCATTTAATCATTAAAAATTAATAGTCCTAAAAACTGACCATAAGGTGATTAATCACAAGACAGTGGGACTTACATTAAAAAGAGAGAGAGAACTGAAAAGCCAGTGCTTATTCTCATTTTGAAAAAGCACACATAATCTATATGTATCTTTTTTAATGAAGTTAATCATTTCTTGTACATCTTTATTTTTGTTAATGTGATTGTTTTACCAGAAATGTTCAAGGCAGCCTGTTTACTTCTACTGAGTTTTGCACTTTCAATACGAGCTCAAAACAACTCTTACGATGTCCCACAAACCCTCCAAAATGAGAAAACGAATTGATGAACATCCTGTGAACTTCACAGATACAAACTCAAATGACTTACTATCATCACAGTTTCATTCATTAAAAATGAGGCTCTTGTACTGTTTTGACAACCACTATGACATGTTCTCTTTTTCCTGTGCCAAAAACTTCCTTCGAGCTCCCACTTCTTTGTATTACCTTTTAATAGTGACCAACAGATTATAAAATCTTATTTTCCAAATGTGATTGTGAGTATCTTAAAGAATGCCCAAATGTGTTTGGTGGGATGGGTCACCCTGTAAAGGTGCTTGCTGTTACGCCTGTTGACCTTGGGGTAATCACTGCAAACCAGAGTAAAAGGAAAGAACAGATTCTCGCCAAGTTGTCCTGACCTTCATAGGTACACTATGGCGCAAGTATAAAACATACAAATAAAAATAAATGCCTGGGTGGGGGTGCATGGCAACTTCAACTATTTCCTGGCATCTCCTAGTTGCTTGTCTATGAGAGACTCTCATAAGTGCTCACTGACTTCCAATACCACATCCCACGGCCAGCCCCCGATAAAGATGAAGTTGTGGCAGCATGCACAGCCCTCCCTATACATAAACCAACGTCTCTACACATACCTTCTTCTTCATCATCTTCTGGAGGAGAGGGGATCATGGAGCTCTGGGATCCAGACTGTGGCAGGCGAACTGAAGGACTGGCTGTAGTTTTCCTCCTCTCTCTCTCTGACTCACTTTCCAAACACACAACTTCATATAAAGTGTCAGCAGTATTCTTTTTCTCCTTCTGCTTTATCTTGATGACAGAAAAGAATGTATTATGTAGCAAACTTCTTTAAGTATCATTCTTAGTTTTGCATTGGATGCAAGAATAAATGATGTTTTCTTAAATTCCACACTAATGTAATCTTTATCAAGTAGAAAAGTGCAAGCTAAGGGCCTGGCATGGTGGTAGACAGTTTTAATCCCAGCACATGAGAATCAGAAGCAGGCAGATGTCTGTGAGTTCAAAGCCAGCAGTCTACACAGAGACTTTGTCTCTAAAACAACAACAACAACAAAACACAAACAAAGAAAAAACCCAACCTCTTAAGAAAGTTGAACATTTTAACTGAGAATGCAGTTTTATAGTTTTATCTGTCATTAAAATGAATCATCAAATATTTAATCACCAATATTTAGTCAATGTGAAAGCCAACTGTCCTGTGTCTTTCAAATAAATTTAAGGTGACTTTTCAGGTTTCCTATTTAAAACCACATATCAAATCGTTGCTAAATTTTAAACGTTTAGCACTAAGAAAATCTTTTCCTTCTTTTGCTTAGTTCAAACAGTATACAGAAGATTTTCTTAACTCCAAAGCTGGGTAGGAGGACAGTAGGTGGAAATGAACAGCAGACAAGACATCAGTAAATTCCTAACAGTTTTTGCAAAGAAACCTCAACCTACACTCTGTTTTTTACATTTAGGCCAGCATCATAAACAATCTATATGGGACTAATTAAAAAAATTAGACACACATACAATACTGTCAGTATAACATATATTTTGAACACCTTAATATTCCTATTATTGCCAGTCGGAGAAGAGAAAGTTAATTTGAAATAAGGAGCATGGGGGAGATGAAGGCTGCAAGAAGCATAAGAAAGGGTGCTGGAAGCAAGAAAGGTGCATGGCACAGCAGATGGATGGTGGAGGCCAGCCACATCTACAGGGCACAGGAACACCAGGGTAGACTCTAACATCCCAGTTTCTACTTGGATTTTCATTAAAAGCATCACTCCAATCTTAAGAGTCAGGCCAAGATGACAGCAATGTGTCCTTTCGTGTCATCCTGAAGTGCAATTTAATACAGGAGTCTAAGCCTGAAGGCCAGGAGTCCCTGCTGCACTAAGCATCTCTGCCAGTAGAGGCCAAGCACAACCACAGAATAAGCACAACAAAATCTTGCCAAGCCAGAGCACAGGATATCTGATTCGTTTAGTACCTGCTTCTAGGGTTGTTTAGTTTTCTAGACAAATATATTTGTCTCTAACCCAGCTGCTTATTATTAGTAAAGAACTCTGGCTCTGTGCAGTTACAAAGTGGCCTGAAAGTTTGTGTCTAGGAGATATGCAAATAATTTCTTTCAGATAGAAAAGATGACCCAAAGGTTACGTAAATATAGCATAGTAGACTTAGTAATCGCACCCTCCCTCCCCCAGAAAGGGTTTCTCCATGTAGGTTTGGCTATCCTGGAACTATGTAGACCAGGCTAGCCTCAAACTCAAGAGATCTGCCTGCCTCTGCCTCTGCCTCCTGAGTGCTGGGATTAAATTAAAGGCCTGCACCACCACTGCTTGGCAGTGATCTTATTGTAACAGCTTTTGATTATTTTTTTTTTAAATAGAAGAACCAAATAGGCCCAAGTGCTTAAGTACTTAGTTTTATCATCTTTATGATTAATGAACTAAATTAAAATCCTTGATATATATTCATCCCTAAACTGAAAACAGTATGATTTTGAGAACTATGATAGGAAAATACTATTTAATTCTTTTGATGTAAGTTTGTTAAGTTAGTTAACCAAAACACAGGTTCTCACTGTATGGCTCCAGCTAGCCTCAAAGTCAACAGGGATTCATGTGATGCTGCCTTCTGAATGCTGGGAATAAAGATGTGCACCGACATCCATTGCCTATATTGCTCTTTGAAACATCACCTAATTGCTATCTGAAACACTTCAAAGTCCATGTTAAAAACATACAAAAAAGGTAAACGTTTCTGCAAGACTATAAAGGTAAGGTAACTGATGTCATTCACCTAGAAAGTCTTCCTTGTTCATTGTCAACAATACACCTTGTAAGTTATGCAGAGTTGAGAATGGGAGCAAGCTGTTAAGTTAATAACTCCAATGTGTGAAAATATTCACTGTTCAAGCACATGGGATTCACTATACTATTTTAAAAAGCTCTCTGTGAATTTTCTATAGTCAAAAGCTTTGAAATTTACACGTTGCAATACATTTTTACAAATATTAAATAAATATGTAAGTTTCTAAATTGTTATACATTTAAATTTATATAAACAAGCTACAATATATGAATTATATACAATATAAAAATTATATATATACATATGTGTGTGTGTGTGTATATATACACACATATCAATAATAATAATAATCAATCTGATAGGACAAAGGAAGAACAGTCATGAATACGGGAAGACATCCCCTGTTCCTGGGTAAGATAGCATCAGCAACAGCAACTTTTCCCAGAGCTAAACTAGTGGATTTTAATGCTCATCTGAAAAACAAGTGAAGAGTATCTAGGAAAGCCCATAAACACAGGAGTATCTGCTAAATGAAAGTTGCCCTACCTGACCAAGAAGTTAAAACTTCACAGAAGTCCAAACGCACATAAAAACTGGACAAAGAGAACCCCACAAACCACTGGATAGTGTATGTAACAGTTAATGAATTTCATGTGGACAACTAGATGGCACTGGGGAGAACAAGTCAGACCCACATCTTACTGTACAGAGGATCACTACACTAATAAATCAGAGATCTAGAAACATCATGACAGTAATAGGAAAGTGTGAAAAGTATTTTTAACTTTACAGTTTTGATGCCAAATTAAGAAACTTTAAAGGAAAACTTGATAAATTCAAGTATATAAAAAGAAACTATGTGGCAAACTCAAAAAGAATCACTAAAACAAAGTGAAAAGAATAGTAAAAGTGGGGATACCAAGTCTAAAGGGTTGACCTGATTAACACAGAAGTAACCTAGACTCCCTGGCACTTAGAAGGCAGAGTTGACCCTGGCTTGAGACACACAAATCAAGAGGAAAAACAACTAAATGATGTTAACAGGAAATACACAAAAAGGGAAAGTTACTATTAGACATGATAAAATGTTTGCCATCACTCATCAAAAGATAAAACGTTTCCACAATTACCACTGTACCACCTAGATTCGTAAGTGTACCAACATTCTCTTGACAGGTGTTTGGAGAAACAGGTCCTCTAACCTTAGAATCAGCCAATCTTTAAGGTGACAATGTCAATGAAAGACAATGTGGCAAACGGAACAAAATCACATCAGTGATTCCACTAAAAGAAAACATTGTAAGATGTACTTCCTTTTTCTTAAAAAAATTCATTTTTTCAACTTACATGTGTGTATGGTACATGTGTATAGTATATGAATGTGTCGTGTGTGTGTGTGTGTGTGTGTGTGTGTGTGTGTGCTGTATGTGTGT
>JADRCH010008245.1:0-23148 GCA_019843965.1 Rhynchomys soricoides
CACACACACATTACACATACACATCATACACACACATACCACACACACAAACACACATAAACATATAACACACAGAGACACACCACACAGACATGCACATGCATACCCCACACATAGACACACACATACACAAACAAAAATGGAGCAAATCTTTTGAAAACAGCAATGCTGCTGATCAGAAGAAAAATTCCCACAAAACAATAGCATCTAAGCATACTGAATTATGTTTAAATGTGTATTATTTATATAAGTTTTGAACAGGTTTCTTGACTTTTATAAGCTAAATGTCACAAAGCATCAGCATCCCCCTTAGTCACAACGAATTCCTCCCTTGCTCATGATGCATCCTTCTTTAGAATGCACTCCCCCTTCTGCAGAGTCAAGGTCATCTTGATATGCTTCGGAAGGTCCCTTTGTTCACTGGTATAAAAAGTAACCAAAATCTTGTCAAGAGAATGGGTAGGCAAGCTGCAGACTAGAGAAAATTACCATGAATGGTGTGTCGGAAAAAGACCGCTATCAAAACACACAAAGCTATCATAAGGCTGAACAGCAAGGAAAGAAGCAAAGTAGGCCCCACAGACATCATCAAATATTTCCCTAAGAAAATAACAGACAGCCTCGCTCGCCTGTGAAAAGGGCCTCCACACCATATTTTAGAAAGGAAGTACACACTCAGTTGAGAGGGAGGAAGATTTCTCAACTCCTCTATTAGAATGATCAAACCACTGACATTGACAGGAGATGCTGAGGCAGTGGAGCAACCGGAACTCTGAGTACAAGATGACACAGTCACGTTACAAGATAAAACACTCTCATCATGCCTGTCAGTAATTGCACTTCTCAGTACAAAGGACTTGAATGTGCACACAAATATTTATACTTCAAAACAATGAAGAAATGTTTTAGTGTATGATGGACAAATGGACTATGGTACAGAGCAGAGACTATGCACACATCTGTTAAAGATATATGTGTGTGTGTGTGTGTGTGTGTGTGTGTGTGTGAGAGAGAGAGAGAGAGAGAGAGAGAGAGAGAGAGAGAGAGAGAGAGTTATAGGATTGAAAGGGATAGGGGAAACAGAAATAATTACTACTAACTAAAAGGAACCAGCCAGTCCGAAAGGGTTCCTTACAGGTCCAGCTAGACAGCATTCTGAGAAGGCAGAAATTATAGTATTAATCAGCAGCAGCTGCAGCAGTTTGTAGAGACTAGTGAGGTACAAACAGGAGTAGAGTGAGCACAGGGTTTTAATGGCTAATCATACTCTGCATAATATTATCATAGTCATTACCCATTTGTCCCAGTTCAGAATCACACCGTCCAGAATGCACCCTGCTATGCACTATAGATTTGGGTGACAATGTGTTGGGGTGGGCTCACTGGTCATCAACACTCTGGAGTGGGGCCGTGTAAATATGGGGCAGGTGGTATGCTCTAGAAAGTCTCTATAGCTCGGATTCAATTCTTCTGTTAACCTACAACTGTTCGAAAAGATTGTCTTCAAATTAGAAATGAGAAACCTTACACTGAGTGGGGAGCAGAACTAGCAGAGGGGGACTACAGAATACTTCCCTCCATTACAAGCACTGTTCTAAAGCTTGGTAAAATAACAAAAATAGCAAATACAGAACACACTTCAATGACACCATGTAGTGACAATTCTCTGCATCATGATTTTAATATGAGATTGATACCTGAAGTTTGCGTAGTTTGTTATTTATTTCCTGGGTTTTAAAACATAATTGAACTGTATCATATATTTATTTAAATTATAAATTCATTTGTCATATAATTTTAAAATATTTAATATTTTGTTGTAAATGAATGTTAAATTTGTTCAGTAAATTCTCGACAGATAACCAAAAGCTTTTCCTTTACATCTAAAATATACTAACTCCTAGATGTTTATCACAAGTATCTGGCTAACCTATTCTTATCTTTTCTTTGATAACTGACTCAGATTTTCTTGCTTATTGTTTTGCTAAGCCAGTGTATTCTGAGTTAGCAGAGAGCTGGCGTGTGTGGAGAGACACGCCCCTTTTGTGAGGATTGCTCTGTTTATTTTCACATCTTTGGTTCTGTGGACTTAAGGTTGCTTTCCTCTCATGTCCTGATGTGTTTAGGAGTGCTCCTTGCCTTCATGAGGATGGACATGTGTGTGTCTAGGAAGTTGACCAGATGCCCCAAGTGTGGAATAATGACACTGGTTTTATTTGTTCCTTAATGATTTGATGAAATATTCTGCCAATAAACCCATTTAAAAGCACTTAAAAGTTTCTCCAGAATTACCATCTTTGTGAAGCGTTGGGTGACGCACTCTGAGCTACATGCTAACTTCTTGCTTGATGAAGTGGTAAATCAGGGTTCCTTGGGTCAGTACTTTACCCCACGAGTGGGGGTGAGGCCGGAAGAAGGCGAGGACGAAGAGCATGGTCCTTCCACATGAAATCACACTGTACATTTATCATTTCCAGAGAAGTGTAAATGGGTAATTGTGACTCCTGCTGCCTTCCTGGAACTGCTTTCAGTCTAGATGTCCAGATTCATCACAGGTTAAAAGCAACTTAATTTGGTATGTAGACAGCTGGTCTCTGATCATTTTGTTCAACTATCGGGAGAAAATGAGGGTTCTGAGCAATAGATCCCACTAATATAATATTCCCATAAATAAACATAATTTAATCTGTTTCATTTTTAATTTTTAAAGTCATGCCAGCTTCGAAGTAACTATAATTTTTTCTAATTATAATCAAGGTGGACTTTAATAAGAAAATGATTAGGCAAAAATAAAGGCATCACAAAGAACTTCAAGGAATGTATATCAAGCATTTCCATACATTACATCACCCAATGCAGACACTTTCGTGTCTGGATTTGTACTTCACACTAAGGCTCCACTCTGCTCAAACCGAGCCCTCTGCTTATTCTCATGAGTTGTGGTTGAGGTACACCTGCTTTATAATTTTTCTAGAGTAGAGTTTACTTGGTCATGCTCTATGGAATAGAACGTTTGATAGTTATCTGACCATATTGACACTAGTACAGTTGAAAAAAAATTTACAATAATTTTTTTGATACTTTATTTACATTTCAAATGTTTCCCCCTTTCCAGATCTCCCCTTTGGAACCTTCTTATTCCCTCCCCCCTCCCCCTGCCTCTATGGGGGTATTCACCCACCCACCCACTCTCGGCTTCTCTCCTTGGAATTCTCCTATATTGGGGTATCTAACACCCTCCTGCCCAAGGGCCTCTCCTCCCCCTGATGGCTAACAAGACCCTCCTCTGCCACATATGTGGCTAGCACACTGGGTCCCTCCATGTGTATTCTTTGGTTGGTGATCCAGTCTCCCAGAGCATCGAGGGGTCAGGTCAGTTGCCACTGTTGCTCCCTCCCTGGGGCTGCAAACTCCCTCAGCTCCTTCAGTCCTTTCTCCAACTCTTCCATCTGGGACCTCACACTCAGCCCTACGGTTGCTGTGAAGTGACTTTTGGGTATTTCAAACTTTTGGGCTAATAACCACTTATCAGTGAGTACATCCCATGTTAATTCTTTTGTGACTGTGTTACCTCACTCAGGATGATATTTTCAAGTTCTATCCATTTGCCTAGGAATTTCATGAAGTCATTGTTTTTAATAGCTGAGTAGTATTCCATTGTGTAAATGAACCACATTTTCTATATCCATTCCTCTGTGGAGGGACATCTGGGTTGTTTCCAGCTTCTGGCTATTATAAATATGGCTGCTATGAACATAGTGGAGCATGTGTCTTTATTACATGTTGGAGCATCTTCTGGCTATATGCCCAGGAGTGGAATAGCTGGGTCCCCAGGGAGTATTATGTTAATTTTTCTGAGGGTTCGCCAAACTGATTTCCAGAGAGGTTGTATCAGCTTGCATTTCCACCAGCAATAAAGGAGTGTTCCTCTTTCTCCACATCCTTGCCAACATCTGCTGTCACCTGAGTTTTTGATCTTAGCCATTCTGACTGGTGTGAGGTGGAATCTCAGGGTTGTTTTGGTTTGCATTTCCCTGCTGACTAAGGATGTTGAGCATTTCTTTAGGTGCTTCTCGGCCATTCCAGTTTCCTCAGTTGAGAATTCTCTGTTTAGCTCTGTTCCCCATTTTTTGATAGGGTTATTTGGATCTCTGGAGTTTAGCTTCTTGAGTTCTTTGTATATATTGGATCTTAGCCCTCTATTGGACGTAGGATTGGTAAAGATCTTTTCCCAATCTGTTGGTTGCCATTTTCTCCTATTGACAGTGTCCTTTGTCTTACAGAAGGTTTGTAATTTCATGAGGTCCCATTTGTCGATTCTTGATCTTAGAGCACAAGCCATTGGTGTTCTGTTCGGGAACTTTTCCCCTGGGCCCATGTGTTTGAGACTTTTCCCCACTTTCTCTTCTATTAGATTCAGTACAGTAATACTTACTTACCAAAGATGTGTGAGCCTTGAACAGTGCAAGTATAAATTAACCTAGAGCAAAACAGGCATGCTTGAGTACATAAAATAAAGACAGATTGGCAATCAATATTCTTTCTTATTGCCATTTTTGTAAGGAAATGTCAATTATAATTCTTGATCAATTGACAGTTAAACCATATGACTGCCCACTTAACTGGATGGAAAAAAAAATCTAGGAGCCTAATTTCAACTCTCAGGCCCAATAGCTAACCTAAAGTTGGGACAAAAATGTTGATAGAATACTGACTTCAAGCTTTGCCATTGTAATCTTTCTATCTTTATACCATGCAAAGTCATCAGAAATGTATCAAATACCCATCTGTCTTCCTACACACTTGTGATGGTTTGAATATGTTTGGCCCAGGGAGTGGCATTGTTAGGAGGTATAGTCTTGTTGGAGTTGGTGTGTCACTGTAGTTGTGGGCTTTACTATCCTTGTCCTAGCTGTCTGGAAATCAGTCTTCTGCTAGCTGCCTTTGGAAGAAGAGGTGGAGCTCTCAGCTCTTCCTGCACCATGTCTGTCTGGATGCAGCCATGCTCCTTCCTTGATGATAATGGACTAAACCTCTGAACCTGTAAGCCAGCCCCAACTTAATGTTTTCCTTTATAAGACTTGCCTTGGTCATGGTGTCTGCTGGCAGAAGTAAAGCCCTAAGACAACATCTTTCCTCTGTTCTCCATTCCTTCCACATGTTTCTGTTTTGTTGTTTTTATGTGTATGTGTGTATGACTTGCATGCATGTATATATTCCACATGCCTTCCTGGTGCCTACTTAGTCAAGAAGAGGGCATTAGGTCACTGGAACTAGAGTTACAGACTTTTATGAACTGCGGTCTGGGAACTGGGAACCAAATGCAGGTCCTCTGCAAGAACAAATATTCTTAACCATTAAGCCAACCATCCAGCTTCCCCATATGTAATCTTGGGGGAAATGAATTGATCATTTTCCATTCATATTTTGGTGACTGTAAAGCATAGAGCTATAGACCACTACCAGTGTCATAACACTTCTGTTATTTTTTCTTTTCGCTTATTTTTTTCTCCTTTTCTTTTAGAACTAGTGATAGTTTGGCTTTCTGTGTCTTACTTAGGCATTGTAAGTCTCATTAAGTTAATTTTGAAACAAGACAGAGGCAGATGAATAAAGAGCTTATCTCACTACTCTACAGTGGCCTCCCAATATGGCCGCTCCCCATGGATTCTGCACGCATGGGCTAACATACACTATTTATTATTACCCTACCCTTCTTACAAATCTCAGAAACTTTTCTGTAATATAGAGAGAAGAGCTCATGTTCATGGGCACAGAACCTCCAAGATCGCTTTTCTCCAAAACATTAGTAAGAATAGCAATTCAAATACCACTATCACCACTTACCATATATGGGCAACTGTAAAAGTTGAAGCTCCTCAATTTGTCTGTGAAAAAGAAATAGTAGTAATTGCTCTAATAGGTTGTTGGGAGGAAAATGAGTTATTGGGGAAAAGCAGTGACAATTTCTGAGCCTTTATACATATGGTATTGGCTGCTGGTACTGGCTTTACCCCCTTTCCCATCCTCCCTAATCTATCTGTAACAAGCAACTCAAGTCCTCATTATGTTAATTCCTATGAGCTACCTTATCATAACCTTGGGCTACCATAACAGGGGAATGTCTCTTTTCCAACTCCAGGAAGTCACCCCAGCAAATATGCAAACAACTTCATTCCACCACATTCCCCTGACCACCACATCCTCTGACCATCCCATCCCTCTGACTGCCCCATCCTCCTGGCCACCCCATCCTTATGACTGCCCCATCCTCCTGGCCACCCCAACCTCCTAATCTTCCTGGCTTATGGAGCCAAGCTCAATCCTGTCTCTCCCACTTTACTTCCTGGATAGATTCTTGTATTACAGACCTTAGCTCACTTCATTTCAGTATTATCTATTGGCCTTTATTACTGGACTCGGGCCTTTCAGAAGCCCAAGACTGTGACCTAATTCCAATTATCTACAACAGCTTGCACTATTACTGGCACAGAGTAAGCTATCAATAAATATTTGATAAGCTATGAATAAATAAATTGATAGATGAATGGTTTGGGTGCTCAATCTTCTGGTACTCTGTTAGGAACAAACAAAGGAGGGAATTCTAGAGAAAGGGCATTGAGAAGGGCATGCGGAGTGTGAGAGGCCACAGGGCAGATTATACTTTAACAAGCAGTTCAAATGTACACTGAGGTTTATGAAGATCAAATGGGTAGCAACAGACATATCATTTCAATGGCAACACAGCCTTAAATGTGCATATTGGCTAAGTGCCTACTTCCAAGTGATTTGAATTTGTATCTTGCTATCTAGTATATATTATATGAGCTCTGCCTATATTTAAAATGTTAGACCCTTAAAAACAACTCAAAAATGCATGCTTGGAAATGTCTCTATGGGAAATTGTATAATTACTTATATAAAACAAGCTCATCTTCATAGGACATGCATGCTGCTACTATCCTCAATGTGAGAGTCATCCCGGCTTTATCCTGAGGCGTAGATGAGTTTGCTTCTCCTGGAAGGTCATCATCTTCAAGGACGACAGAACGATTACCTACAGCCAAAACTAATTAAGATCACTGTTCCACCCAGAAAGAACACAACTGCCATCAAACTACAGCCTAATTTGCCTCCTCCTATAGACCAACCCCCTAAACCATCCACTATAAGATGTATCACAATAAAATCTTGGCCATCAATGTAAAAGTCCTGAGAGAACAAAACTATTGAAAGATAAATAAGGAAAGGAAGATCAGAGGAAAAAAGAAAGCAAGATTGGATCAGAAGGCTATCTTCATTTTATTGGCAGGATCAAATTGCTTAATCTGGATCACAAGATTCAAAGAAATCAATTATTAAAATAAACAGGATATGTGAGCACACAAAATTGATCAGCTCTATGGGAAACAAATCTCTATCAAAATTCATGACATACTTATTTCTTTCATTTTCTGACTCAGTGCATGCATATTTCCTGAGGAATGGTAGAATACTTTCCCACTGGGTTTTAATAGATAAGTATTTCATGAACAAGTGAAAATTCTGAAAACATATCTCATCTTCTATTCTAAGTAAATTCAAAATATAACAAGAAAGAAAACCCAAGTATACAGCTCAGTGAATTTCCATAAACCATTCAGACACCCAGTTTTCCTAATCAGGAGCATACAACTGGCCAAATTGTTTCAGATGCTTTACCAGTATGTGTTACCATTTTGATATCCCTGTTCTTCTGTGTGCAATATAATGATATATTACTGTGGGTAATTTTTCATTTCCCTGATCATTCATGACATTGAAATCTTTCCCTACCTATTGATGAACCCATGGTTCTTTTCCCATACAGGAGTGTGTCATTTCAAACAAATTTGTACTTCTTCACAAATGTCAGATAAAAAATTTCTCCTAGATATATGCATGCAAATACTTAATGTTTGTTCCCTACTAATATGCCTAGCCAGCACCTGTAGCTTGATGGGTGTTTCTCATGGTGTTTTAGCCCACACTTTTGAGTCTTTTTACAGGGAAACTTTTGACTCAGAAATGTGCTCAGCATATGCCAAGGTAGGCTACTGCCCAGTGTAAATACAAATAGTTCTGGAGCAAGATGGCAGCCGCATCCCTTCTCAGTGCTCAGTGATAAAATTCTGAAACATAGTGTCTTAGTCAGATTTTCTATTCCTGCGCAAACATCATGACCAAGAAGCAAGTTGGGGAGGAAAGGGTTTATTCAGGTTACACTTCCACACTGCTGTTCATCACCAGAGGAAGTCAGGACTGGAACTCAAGCAGGTCAGGAAGCAGGAGCTGATGGAGGGATGTTCCTTACTGGCTTGTTTCTTCTTCTGGCTTGCTCAGCTTGCTCTCTTATAGAACACAAGGCTACCAGCCCAGGGATGGCACCACACACAAGGGGCCCTCCCCCGTTGATCACTGAGAAAATGCCTTACAGCTGGATCTCATGGAGGCATTTTCTCAACTGAAGCTCCTTTCTCTGTGATAACTCCAGCTTGTGTCAAGTTGGCACACAAAACCAGCCAGTACACATAGTCACTAGAATTTTTCACAAGATCTCTGAGAACTGAGGCAGAACTGCATCATAAATGTTTATCTTTCCCCTCTGGTACTGGATGAGTCAAATCCAGGGCCTCATAACTTCTAGACTGGTGCTTTACCATGGCCACCTCAGAAATTCCCATAGGTTTTCTGCGTTATCTGTCTCACTCCTATTGTACTATTTTGGTTGCTTGCAAATTAATTTTGCTTTGTTCTGGTTTTTTTTGTTTGTTTGTTTATACAAGCCCAATCCTATATTCAATTATTCCCATCTAGTCTTTATCTCATACCCTACATTTAGGAGAAAACAACACCAGAACCTCTTGCCTCTGCAGACTCTTGGTACTATCTACATATATGTATATAGTTTAAGTTGGTGAAAATGTTTGCAGCAAGAATAGTTACTAGCTTTCCAACAAAATGTGCTTTACTTTCTAGTTTTATTTTTAAAAAGTCACGGCCCAATCCTTCCACACTCTTTTGTTTATTCTTTCTTCATAAATTATCAGTTCTCATAGAAAATAACTTGCATTTACCATCAGAAAACAGTCTATTTGGACTAAGATAGCTCATGACAGACAAAGCCAGTGTCTTTTGCTCCTTACCTGTAAGATCTCATCAACGAACACCCCAGAGGTCACCTACATTCAGTATGGAGGCACATGCAGCCAGCCAGCATGGCTTCCTACTGGTATCCACTCCACTAGTGGATGGTGAGTTCTAACCTACACTCAAAAGAGTTGGTCCTCATGGCTCAGGATAAACTCAAAAGGTCTGGTAGTTCCCAATGCTCTGTAACTGTGCCAATAACCAGCAGCTGCAGATTAACACTCACACTTCAGAAAGAACTGTGCTGAAGGTAGAGGGCTCTGTCATTTAACGTCAACTTTTATCAATGACTTGAGAGAATAGAATTATGGTTTTTAAAATACTCCATTTTTGTTAGTGCACACCAAGTGTGTGCACCTGTCATGCACATGTGGAAGCTGGAGGTCCATTGCAGGTGCCTTCCTCAGTGATTGTCCACTTTAGTTTTTGAGAGAGGAATCTCCCACGTAGCCTAGAGCTCATGAACTGATGGGATTGGCTGACCCCGGGATTCTCCTGATCCCAGCTCAGTGATATGGTTACAGACACATCCTGCCACACTTGACTTTTTGTGTCGATTCTGGGGATCCAAGCTCAGGTCTGCATGCTTCCCCAGGAAGCATCTTTTTGTGTCGATTCTGGGGATCCAAGCTCAGGTCTGCATGCTTCCCCAGGATCATCCTATGCACTGAGCCATCTCTCCAGCATGACAAGTTTTTCTAACTTAATTTGTATAGCAGAGGTAATAACCTAGACAAAAGGTGTTGAGTTTAAGATAAGATGTACAACTAAAGCCATAGTCTGACAGGCGATGTAGTGGATCAGCAGGCAGGCATTTGTTTATGAATCAGCTCTTTTTCATATTTGTATCCTCAGAATCTACACTAACTCAGTATAAAACAGGAGGTCCAAAAATAAATGTTTTTACAATGTTCACATTCTACAACTTACTTACAAATGCATTAAAGAAATTCCAAAAGATAGATTGGAGAAAGGCTAGAGGGGTGGATTCGTAAGAAGGGATGTGGCAAAACAAGTATTACAAAATACTAATGATCAAAAATTGGTTAATATCGGCATTGGGTATATGGATGCTCACTCATGATATAAAATGGCTGTATTTAAATATAGGGGAAAAGGGAATTTATTGTACTTAGGGGAAATGATGTGAAAACAGTGTTATCTTTTAAAGCATGAGAATTTAGAGTTTTCAAAGTAGATAATTATTTACCTCAATTCTAACATTTTTATACTTGTTTCAGTTTTATTTTAAGGTATCTATACGCACAGGGGAACAATTTCTGTGCATAAACATGTCTGCTCAACAATTTAGCTTTCGGCATAACAGGAAAAAATAGCACTCACAGATATATAATGTAAGAAAGATGTGACTCCTTTCTCACAGCTCTGTGGCTGAGAAAACTCAAGACTCAGCTGTCTGGCTCTTGGGGTCAGCTGAGGGCTTGTTTTCTGGTTTGCCACATCACTTGCTCCTCTTACTCTGAACACTTATGTCAAAAACCAGAAAAAAAGAAGCAAAACAAACAAAGCAAATCCTACCCCCCTTTTGGTCATACATCCTGAGGACTACACTATCATTTTTATTAAAACTTCAGACAGATATTATTACTTTCTTATATATTTTTATTTTAAATATTTTTATTTGTAAAATTATCATACAATGATTAGGTTTTAAAGCATTTTTAAATGCTTCAGGTACTTTGAAAAGTGTCTGAAAAGAAAAGCTTAAGGATTGGAATTTCTTGTAGCCAGGAACATGAGTCAGGTGTTAGGACATGTTCTGTCATAAAAGATAAAGAACTATAGTCTTTGAAAAATATTTTTTTCCACCAGAAAAAGGGTAAGGAGGAGGGAGTGGGAGAAGGGAGGAGAGAAAGGGAGGAGAGAAGGAAAGAGGAATGGAGGGGGGAGAAAAGGCGGAGTGCAAAAAGATGAGAGGAAGGGGGGAGGGAAGAACAGAGGAAAAGAAAATGGGGAGGGAAGGAGAGAAGAAGAATCTCCTATATAAAGAACTGCATGGGTTACAACAGACTCTATTTTGCATGTAGAACTCATAGTGAGCCATACAAAAGGTTCTTCTGGTCTCTCCCTTAGACCACACAAGTAAGTGAAATATAAAACCCAAGGAATTAATTCACCCAAAGCCACACAGCAAATTGAGACCCCGGTCAGCGAACCCAGGCTTCCCACTGTTTTAACCAGTTGGCTATATGGCTCTGCTTCAAGACAAGTGCACAAAATTGCATCTTACATAGTATTACGCCTTTGTGTGTTTTCTAGAAACCGACAATCAATTTGCATCAGATCTCTCTGTCAGATAGGCTGGATATACATAAACAGAATCAGATGCTGGTGCACACTAGCTTGAAATACGTATCAGTTATTCATGGAAAGCAGAAATACATAGAATATTCTTTGAATTTTCATGAAGAGAACAGAGAGTGGTGTAACAAACAGTACTTGACACAGAAAACACTGAAGAAGTTATACAGTTCCTTACTTAGCATCTTTTAGTTGAAATTTGGAATTTTAAGACAAATTAATTAAAAAGAAAGGAATTTGTTCCTCCAAAGCTCAGAAAATACCCAGAAAAAAACAGTTTTATTCCAGATGAAGTTTAGTCTGTCTAGAACAGAGGATAGGCTATTTTAGACTTCTTGTCTCTCTGTGTATATTGTTTTACATTGTTAAGTGTTGTAAACCCTGGGAAGTACACGGTTTTAGGGTTTTTTCCCCTTAAAGAGTTTTGAATCATATTATTTTTCCTGGTAGAAAGAGGAAGAGGAGAAAGAAGAGGAGGAGGAAGAAGAGGAGGAGGAGGAAGAAGAGGAGGAAGAGGAGGGTCTGGGGAGGAGGAGGAAGAGGAGGGGATGGGGAGGAGGATGAGTGGAGGAGGAAGAGGGGAAGAAGAGGAGGGGAGGAGGAGGAGGAGGAGGAGGAGGAGGAGGAAGAAGACTTACAAGCTTTGATTTTGAAAAACCTAGGAATCTAAGGAGGATCCTTGCTCAAAGAGCATCCATCTTTGTAGATAGCAGACCAACCAAGTTGAAGTTGATGATGGACCATGGTGGGGAAACCAAGGTATACAGAGGAAACATCTTGGTATTTGTTTGCACATAGAAAGCAGACAAGGATCCATATTCTTTTCTAGAGTTTGGTTAAGATTGTTTCTATTGAATACTTCTCAAAACAGATGTTGTCAGTCATGAAGAATGTAACTTTCTATCGAACACCCTAACACGCTCTAGTTGTAAAATTAACTCTTTTACAAGTTCTTGACTTGACCTTTATAGACTTATGAAGCAGGAGCCAATTAAACCGTATAGCGTCTCTGCTAAAAATAATCACCTTGGCTAAGGAGTAATTGATTGCAGCCATAGTAGAGTCTAACAGTAATTAAATACCTAGAGGTCCACCTGTCAATTAACTCTAGTCCTTCTTGGTGGTAATAAAACCATTTACCTTATTTTTTTCTCTGCTACTTAAGAAGATATGAAATCTAAATATTACATCTTTAAAATCAAATTAAGGAGCTAGGAGCGTAGCTCAGTGATGAGTGCTTTCTAGCATGCAAGATTCTCTGAGTTCAAGCACTTATTCTGAAAAGGGAGAGGGGGAACTCAAGAATAGGAGCATTAAGCAACACTTCCCCAATTTTACAGCATACACAAATTAGCATTCCTTGTTTGTTCTGATGTTTTAGGGGTGTCTAAGAGACATTGGTGTATTCTTCAAAGGAACAATTTGGAGACTAATCTTCTGGAATGCTCTAATAACTAAGGACACAGTGATACTGATGTCAGTTCTGTGATTTTATTGCTGTCTTGTGATCCCTCTAATTCTCTCCCATGTTTTCTTCCTATATTTTGGGACATTTTGTGTTAGAGGCTTTGTGTGTTTACAGTGGTTCTGTTTACCTGGTGAGCTGATATTGTTTCACCATAAAACATTCTCCTAGGTCTCTGGAGAGTTTTTGTTGTAAATCTCTCTTCTGTACTTCTGTTCCCACTTATATTCTCCATATTTTTCACTCTAAGTTTGTATGTGTGCTTATATCTAAAGCTAGTTTCTCTTAGGATTTAATGTCATTTTCACACATACATGTTATTATGTTATGTGCCCATACCTCATCCTCCCCCCACTGTCCTCTAAAGTCAATTTCTTTTTTTTTTTTTCAAGATAGGGTTTCTCTGTGTATCCCTGACTGTCCTGGAACTCACTCTGTAGACCAGGCTGGCCTCGCACTCAGAAATCTGCCTGCCTCTGCCTCCCAAGTGCTGGGATTAAAGGCGTGCACCACCACTGCCCGGCTAAGGTCAATTTCTTAACTTCGTATTATTGGGGTCTTGCTTTGTTGTATTTTTATGTATCATTTATGTCCCTTCTGTCACCCAGTGTTTTTGACTGGATAATTTAATCAGTTAAACTGTGAACTACTTATTAATGGGGAAGTGTTTACCTTTGGCATTTTGCTGCTTGTTTCTGTTGAACTATAATACAGTTCGTTACTGTCTCTTCCTCTCTTCCTTTCTTCCTCTGTTTGTTGGTGGTTTTGTTTGGTTTGAGTTTTGTTTGTTTGTTGTGATATGCTTTGATTCTTCTGTGTGTGTGTGTGTGTGTGTTTCCTATAGGTGTTGTGTTTGTTAGACATATGTAACTCTCATGGGTAACCAATCTTGTAACATGATTAACAAACCATTGTAGATAATTAATTGCATTGATGAAAATCAATCTTGGATGTAAAGAAAAACATTTGCTGGAGAATGGAGCTTTTCTAGAATGGACTTTGAAAAGGAGACAAAACTGCTGTGGACTGCTTCATTGAGTGCCAGACTTCTCAGCTCACCGAGGCAGCCATACTGAATAACTCAGGCTGGCCCAGTTCTCCTTCGATTGCCTACTCAGATATCCATGGAAAATCTGTGCTTTGGAAATTCCTGAGGTTGTATGTAAGCTGATTGGTGGTAAGCATGTGAAGGACTGGACCCTGCTGGCACTTCTGCAGCCTGCTGCTTTTAAGGTCTTGCTCAGGGGCCAAAGGAGTTCTGAACACTAAATTCTTACCTTACATTCCAGCCATGTTGTCTTCAGACAGACTATTATTGAGCTAAATAGTTTTAGTGTGTGTGTGTGTGTGTGTGTGTGTGTGTGTTCCTTGTGTGTTGTTTATTTGGTTTTTTTTTTTTGTATATTTGCTTAGAAAAGAGGGGGTGTGGAGTTGGGTTGGTGGGCAAGTAAGGAGGATCTGGGAGGAATCGAAGGGCCTTGGTGGAAATATACTGTACAAGGGAAAATGTCAATAATAAAAGGAACCAAACACCACAAACAAAAAGCTGAGTCATCACAATAGAAACTACCAAGGGGAGAAACTAAAAGCATGACTTCTTAGTTTAACCCTTGCACACTTCACTCTCCAATAGACTGCTTGGTAGGGTAACCACTTTGGCCAAGGCAGTCTTCATTCAAGCTAATTTTCATTTTATAAAACAGGAATATAATAGGTACTATTTTCTCTTGTGAGACTTGTCCAAAACTGCAAAGTACAAGAGAAAAATCACACAGATATTCCAACAATACAGTTCACAAAAAATAAAAATCAGAGAGAGAGGCAGCAGACACAGAGGGGGGAGAGAGGGAGAGCGAGAGGAGAGAGAGACAGACACAGAGAGACAGAAACAGGAGAGACAGACAGAAACGGAGAGAGACAGACAGAAACAGAGAGACACAGACAGAGACAGACACACAGAAACAGAGAGACACAGAGACAGACACAGAGAGATACACAGACAGAGAGACAGAGCGCGCTTTGCACTTTGCCTTGTGGCAGGCTTTCAATATGAATGCATGGATCCATCCACATCTTGTACCTAGAACAAGCTTGTTGACACTGGAGAATCATGTTTAAAAGTCCACTTAATGTAAGAAAACGTTTACTAGTATTATCCCAGTCTCACCACTGTGACTCAGAATTAGAAACAGCGAAGGTGGAAACTCACACATTGCCGTGAGTTAACAAATCCATGTCCCCCTCAGTTGATTCTTCCTCAGTGGGTATCAGGTCACAAAGCCTTGGCCTGTTTTCATTTTCAGAATGCAGGAATGGCTTCTGTAAGCAAAACAGATCTCTCCCATTGTGAAAGCTTAGAATCAGACTCTGGTTAATAAGTAACTTGTATACACATGTGAAGAAATGCCATGGCTGCATTTATTCTATTTAATGGTCTATTTATTCCAAAATGACATGGGAATTATATTATTTTCTATTCACCTAAAGATAAAATAACACACATTGCATGATTTTATAGTCATCTAAATATGAAATACTACACACACACACACACACACACACACACACAGAGAGAGAGAGAGAGAGAGAGAGAGAGAGAGAGAGAGAAAATAATCACATCACCTAGATAAGAATACTCTCTCAAGAGCCACATATCACCTAACAAACCCCAATACTAGACTTGAGAAACCTCCTGATTTGTTGGTCAGAGGACTCCAAAGGACTTCTACAAGACGAAAACCATGCAACCTAGACAGTCACCTGTGAGGTCTCAGATCTCAGAGGAGAACCTACCATTGCCACATTCCTAAACAAGTATCAATTCCTAACTGTCTTCTGAATTCTTATACTCCCAGAGAGACGAAGCTTTCTCTGCTCATCTACAACCCAACCCTACCCCTGCAGCTCAGGAACATCAGGGAGCAGGAGTGGGAAAGACCGCAAAAGCCAGAGGACAAGTGCGTCTGCTGTAAGATTGTGTCTGCTAGAAATGTTTAGATCTATGTTAAATCTCAAAATTATGGCTTCTTAACAAAGATCTAAACAATGGCATCACAAGCCAACTTGCCAAAACTGAGAGATGGAGACTTAGTCTTCCCTGGAGGTAAGCCCCTTCGTCTCAAATGGTCAGCCCAGAAACATATACATACAAGCAACACTAAACAGACTCAGTAGGTTGTACTTATATATTTATTTACTTATTTATTTATTTATTCATATATGTGTGTATGTAGCTGATATATAGATATAGATATATCTATAGATATGCTATGAATTTTAAAAAAGAAATATGAGAGCTTAGACATAGGAGAAGGAAAAGGGGAAATGATGTAATTGTATTTTAATTAAAAATAAAATCAAATCTACTTATTCCCTTTAAAAACCTACTATTTTTTCTTTAAGCCAGATGCAACTATCAAATGTCCTCAATATGTATCAATAGATCAGCAGTTAATTGGAAAATCAGTAAGAGTCAGCATGAATCGCCTGCCTGTGGCAGAGTACTGACAATGTAACTATTCTTACAACATAGGAATTTAAAGAAAGGCACAATTGGTGCACCAGTAAAGCTTATTACCAGAGTGTGAAGAAGTCACAAATATTCCCCTCTGCACAGCACATTCTTATAGTTTAAAAATAAACAAAGGAATGATTAGCAAGTGAACCTCCTCATGGATAGCTGGAGAAGGAAGAGAGAGAGACAGTCTCACATATGCCTGATGTTCAAAGCAAAGGTACATTTCCACACAACAGATGCCCGGGATGTCTGTGTTCATTAGTGGTGATTATCTGATCGCTGATTATTCTTTAACACTAACTGTATCAACCTCCTCCATCATTTTCCTAGAAGCAATCTGACATTCTTACTCATTGTAAGTCATGGTTAATTTTTATGTCCAGAATTAGTTCTAGACTTTTTTTGGTATTGCTGGAATCACTGAATGGCATCCATGTATCACACTCCAAGAATTGCTCTTGTGAAGAGAATAGATAAATGTCACCATTCATCATAGATCTTCCATCATGTGCAAGTTGCATAGTGCAATTATACAAGATTATTAGATATTTCCAGAGGACCCGTTATTCTTTCAAAGGATTCTTGAGTGACCTCCAGACAACCCTCTGCCTTCAGAGTGTCAGCAACATCATACATATCTCCACTTGATAAGAGTTATAGGACTTACATAAACACTGTCATCCTGAATTGGGAAGCCACAAAAATATAAGTGAGTAGAATCCTCTCTACATTAAATCGAATCATGAAGAGGACACCTGTGAGCTTCTGCAGTACATACAAGAGAAATGAAAAACAGGAAATGAAGTAAACCAGCTTGGGAGTCTAAGGACCATGAAAAGATTCTCCAAACTCCCTACAAAACAGGAAAAGCTTCTTCCACGTCAAATGATTTTATATGTCATGTATGGATAAGAGACAGAAACTGTCCCAAGCATATGAAATTTCCACATGAGAAAACCATGTGGAAATAAGTCATTTCTAAAATGGATTTGCTGCAAGACAAGTCTTTTGGCTATATGCTTGTTCTCAGGAAGATTAAAAGTTAGCATAACCATTTAAAAATAACATGAAGCATTCTGGAGGAAGTGCTCCACTCAGGGCAGGCTTTGAGAGTTTACAGCGTGGTCTGGCCTCTCTCTCTCTCTCTCTCTCTCTCTCTCTCTCTCTCTCTCTCTCTGTCTTCTCACTGTCTTGCTCTCACTCACTCTGTCCTCTCCTCTCACTGTTTAATATCCAGCAGGCAGGAGGAAATATTTAAATTTTTTTTCAAACTTTTGAAAAACTATTCCCATTATCTGTTCTTGCATATACACCTTTGAAATCGTTTTATTAAGTAGAATTGCTAATACTTTCAGCTGGTATCACTGTTGCAACTTTACTACTGCTATTGAGCAATTGTGAAACTCAAGTGTATATCAAAATGACAAAGAGAATGTAGAAAGACAAGAGAATATCAATGATAACTATCTTCATTCTAAAAATTCTAAATTTCCTCTTGTGACATCTATTTATTTATTTATTTATCTATCTCTTCATTTATTTATTATATTGTACCAGATACATTTTGCTGTTATAACTCACCTGCCCAGAACTGCATATATAACAACAAAACAAACAACTGACTTCATTCTGCATTTGGCTGAAGTTCAGACATACTAGCCTTATTGCTAAGATGAGTCCAAACCCAGGAAAGGAGAGCTATTCATAACAATCAACAGAGGGTGGGTTGCAGACACAGGATAATTATTCCATTCATTTTCTTATATTTATAAGAGTCACATAATGTTTTCTTCAGGTCTGGCCATTATATAATAGTGTTAATATCAATTTTAAAATCTTAATTGTATCATTAAATACTTGAGATTTCCAATTTCCCAAATATTTGAATACGAAATAATTTGAAGCCTTACATGTATTGTCTACATTCTGTGTATAATTTAAACATAGAGAGCTATTCAATGATATAAGAACCATTAGCTCCATGTTACAACTGTGAAGGTTTAAAAAGCAAACCATAAGGCACAAAGCACTGCACAGTTGAGGTTTTAGTCCATAACCATCTGATGCCCTGACCTCATGTATTCCCATACACAAGACGCTGCAGAACAAACTACAACAGTACACATGCTAGGTGGAATCAGATACAGAGGACTACTGCTGTAGTGCCAGTTCACTCCCATTGATGAGTCTATCTGTTGTGGTCTGAAGCACATTTTAATCCCATCATCAACAGCAATGAATTTCCCCAGTAGAACACTGGGCATGTTGTTTATCAGGGGCTTTAGAGCTGTGTTTTAGGTTTACACAGTAAGTTTATTCAGAAGAAATGCTTTATTTTGAAAATGGATCTAATTCAGTGATGTCAAAATGTTGAGGCTCTTTGCATATATGCAAATGATCAACAACATTTAAAAGTTTAAAAAAAAAATTCCCATTAAGTATAGCCACACAGCAGCAGGAGGACAGTAGAAACTACAGTCTTCTTGAGGCCTGGGTCAGAGGCTCTGGGAGCCCCTGTGGAGACCAAGCTCCACAGATGCTGATCTCCTATTACGATAGCACCACACTTCCTCCCACACACTGCGAATCATCGTGGAAGATTTTTATTATCTACTATGATATAGTTGTTATACTCTATTATCTAATGATAGTAGCGTAAATGTATGTGCCTGATTATTTTCGGTCCACGGGTAGTTGATCCGAGAACCCATGGATGGGAAGAACAGAAGTATTTGTTTGTGAGTTACACCCTTTCTTTTGTAGGATAACAATTGGATGCTGTTTATGAGATGCAATGGTTTGATGCAGTTGAGAAGATACAACGAGGTCAACAGAGGCTGAACAGGAAGATGTCCCTGGAGAGCGCAGGTGAACTTGGCATTGTGGGCTACAATGCTTTCATGATGCTCTGTTTCCCTGAATCCCCGTGAAAACCTGCATCTCTTAACTACTGCACGGAGTTGTGAGTCAAGGGGATATTAAATAGTGGTGGTATTATGAAAGTGGTCATTGTGTTGGGATGAAAAATCAAACCAGCATTGATACTTGACATCACTTGAACTCACCTAGTCTCTTTACTTCCTCGTTGGAAAGGCTGGAAAACAATGTCTAATGAATCCTTTTTTCTCTCTCAGTATTGGTCCGCAAGTACTCCTGGGAAGAAATAAAGACTTCAGATTTCCCAGAAGCTTTTGGCTCTAACAAAGGAAAGAAAGGGACTATTCTTTAGTACAGAATCACAAAACATACTTAATAGCCTGCAGTGGCTTCCCATTTCCTAGCAGAAGACTCTGAGACAGGCACACAGCCACTGCGCATAGGTAGATGCATCAGCCATAGCGCACAAGGAAGCCAGCCTCAAGCCCAAAGCTTTCACAAGATGGCAGCCAAACTTTACAAGATAACCCCTATATTCCACTGGACTGGAGTATAAATTAATTCAATAAAAGCCATACCATTACATTGTATAGATATTGTCTATTAGATTGCAAGTGTGCTTGAATCTGAAAATGCACTGCCATGTAATTTATTTTTAAACCTGCCCAGTAAAGTTAGCTAAAAATTACTAATCCTTAGAAATTACCTTGTGAAATACTGAATGAGTTATTTTACTTTTCGATGATGATGACGATGATATTTTCATGGTGGTGCTATGGTATCTACATTTTTTATTCATTTGTATAGAGTTTAGCACATTATCAATGTGTTGTTTCATAATCACAGCACATTGAGTATAAAGTTTCAGGCTGTGCCATCCAACCAGGGCCCATCATTTCTTTCTTTAATGTGGAGCACATTCTAAAAAAGTACTCCAATGCCAGCCAGTATTTTTCAAAATAAGCAGAGAGCTAGCTTAAACTCAACAGCCCTGAAAAATGTTTTAAATGACTAGCAAATTGCCAAGGGAGCCATCCAGGCAACCAGAGGAGATAATGGCAGAGCCCAGAAGCACTGCTCCCAATGAGCAGCTTGAAGGTTCAGCCGGGATCACTCGCTTTAAATGAATGGAGGTCAAATACGTAACATGATTTTTAAAATGCTAATAGGAAGATGGGAAGCAGATGTAGGAAAACATGAGAACTGACAAATTTCATGATGTTCCCAAGTCCTTGCATTGGAAATACAGCCCCACCAAAGCTCGCCCTGTGCAGCTCGGTCCAACAAACTAACTCAGAACACACCCCAAAAGCTCTCTTCTGGCCACCTCACTATAGAGTTTTGCTTACTTTGCAAGGCTAGTGAAAGACTGATCCATTAACTGTCCCAGTGAAAGACATAGCACAGGACTCTGTGTGGACTGGTGGTATAAGATCCCTGCTCTTTGCTGAGATATCAGAGCTGCAGACTGAATTTCCATAAATAACCCCATTTTAATCTTATGCTTCCTGTAATTTTCAGATCCCAAATCTAGAAGGAGTTGAGACTTGAGTCAAAGTGTTTTCATTAAGCCGTTTGTAAAGTGGCTATGAAAGTACCCACTGCTTTAAAAAAATCATATTTTGTCTTAAGTTCCACCAAAGTAGAGTAAAGATGAGACAGTGCTGTGGTTTGGATCTTGATGCTTGTCAAATCCCCAATCTGTTGAAGGGCCAGTCACTAGCCTGTATCACTATTGAGAGATGGTGGACCATCTAAGGTGGAGCCCAGTGGAAGAAAGTTGGGTTACAGAAGTGTATCCTTGGATCCAGACCCCAGCCCTTTTGACTCCCTCATTGTTTCCAAAACAGCTGTGAGATGACTATCTCTGCTTCCTCACCTGCTCCATGCCATGCAGCTCCACCTTCCCTGAGGCCCAAGAACAGCAGAACCATCTAATCAGACAGAATGAAATTTCTGAGGCCAAACTAAAACTTTCCTCCTTTTACATTGATTTTCTCAAGTATTTTATGACAGTAATGGAAATGTGGCTGTCACAAATGATGAAATAAAGGGCCTGATTACGGTATGTAAATGCTAAGAGCATATAACTAAAGTATAAAAAGACAAAGGTTAAAACTAATGACCCCATTGCAGGAAGCTATCATACACTTTAATTAATTAAATGTTACCACCTATTCCTTCAGAAACTATCATTTCCACTTTACAGAGCATAAAAGAAAGGTCCCAAGAGATTAAGCAAACTCCACAGAGCTACAAACTCACCTGCAGAATAGCCTGCATTCAAGTTCAGACTTGCCTGAGAAGCATCCAAGTTCCGAGTCCCCATGACAAACCCACACGCATGCACTGCTTGTTCATCCCACAAAATCAAAGATGCTTAAACATGATCTACTGTCTTGTTACCTTACTGGTTCCTGTACCTGGCATTTTCATGCTATGATTCCCATGTCAAGAAGCAAAGGTTTAGGAAGAAAGGCAGGCGTTTGATGCTTACGATGGGCAGGTGATCCTTTTAGTGGTATCGTATTTAATTGGCTTAGTCAACATAGCTGAGTTGTGAGATAAAGAAATTGAAATCTCACGGTTAAATCGCCTGCTGAATTTTATACCTCTCTGGGGTCAGATAGCTAGATAAAACTGGAATGCCATACAAGAAAAACTACTACTTCATACTGCTACATACATTCATTCTAAATTTATTATTTCTCTCTTCCTCCCTCTCTTCCCTTCTCTCCCCCTTCCTCCCCTTCTCTTACCGTGTGTGTCTGTCTGTCTGTCTGTCTGTCAGCCTGTCTGTCTGTCTGTGTGGAGGCACTATGGCAGGCATGTGGAGGTCCGAGGTCAATAAAGATTGAACTCAAGTCACTGGGTTTTGTGGCAAGAAGCTTTACCCTCTGAGCCATCTTACTGACACTACAAAATACCATGGCCAGTGAGATGGCTCAGTGCATAAAGGCACTTGTCACTAAGGCTGATGACCTGAGCTCAATGACCAAGACCCATATGGTGGAAGAAGAGAGTTACTTACACAAATTGTCCTCTGACCTCTACACAAACAAGGTGACTTGGGCAGCTCTCCCACATACACACACACTAACATCACACACAGAACAAACGATACAATGAAAAGGGAAAACATATTAAAGCTTGGATCTTTCAAACATTGTAGAAATATTGGTTCCAGTCAATATCAAAACCACCAACCCTGCTAGGCCAGTCTCAAGCTCCTAAGGAAAATTGAACGACCAGACAGGAACTTGTCTGCACAAACAGAATGAGAGACCTGCACTAAATTTGTTTCTGTGCGTTTTCTGCAGAGGTCAGAGATAAACATCAAGTTGTTGGCAGATAGGACTTTTCCAAATAAATATATTTCAAATGAAAGCATTGCCCACCAGCCAATAGTTAAAAATATTTATGATTGATAACTCTAATTACTTATGCAAATAAAGCTGAAGTTCTCATCACACTGAATGTCACACTTTGTAAGCCTTTCCAATCAGTAGATTCGTTACAACATGTTTGTAGCGGCAATTATGGAACTGACATTGTATTAGTACATTTCATTAGAGTTTCAAGCACCAGCTCTCAGGTTATTAAATTAGACACACTGCCACTGGGAAATCTGGCAGTTTATCCCAATTAACAATGACAAAGGGAGATAAAGGGAAATATTGTTTCATGGTCCAAATATATTCAGAGAGTAATGTCTTCAAAGATTCACTTCTGCGGGTAATGCTCATGAAATATCTCTCTCTCTCTCTCTCTCTCTCTCTCTCTCTCTCTCTCTCTCTCT
>JADRCH010008246.1:0-24986 GCA_019843965.1 Rhynchomys soricoides
CACACACACATTACACATACACATCATACACACACATACCACACACACAAACACACATAAACATATAACACACAGAGACACACCACACAGACATGCACATGCATACCCCACACATAGACACACACATACACAAACAAAAATGGAGCAAATCTTTTGAAAACAGCAATGCTGCTGATCAGAAGAAAAATTCCCACAAAACAATAGCATCTAAGCATACTGAATTATGTTTAAATGTGTATTATTTATATAAGTTTTGAACAGGTTTCTTGACTTTTATAAGCTAAATGTCACAAAGCATCAGCATCCCCCTTAGTCACAACGAATTCCTCCCTTGCTCATGATGCATCCTTCTTTAGAATGCACTCCCCCTTCTGCAGAGTCAAGGTCATCTTGATATGCTTCGGAAGGTCCCTTTGTTCACTGGTATAAAAAGTAACCAAAATCTTGTCAAGAGAATGGGTAGGCAAGCTGCAGACTAGAGAAAATTACCATGAATGGTGTGTCGGAAAAAGACCGCTATCAAAACACACAAAGCTATCATAAGGCTGAACAGCAAGGAAAGAAGCAAAGTAGGCCCCACAGACATCATCAAATATTTCCCTAAGAAAATAACAGACAGCCTCGCTCGCCTGTGAAAAGGGCCTCCACACCATATTTTAGAAAGGAAGTACACACTCAGTTGAGAGGGAGGAAGATTTCTCAACTCCTCTATTAGAATGATCAAACCACTGACATTGACAGGAGATGCTGAGGCAGTGGAGCAACCGGAACTCTGAGTACAAGATGACACAGTCACGTTACAAGATAAAACACTCTCATCATGCCCGTCAGTAATTGCACTTCTCAGTACAAAGGACTTGAATGTGCACACAAATATTTATACTTCAAAACAATGAAGAAATGTTTTAGTGTATGATGGACAAATGGACTATGGTACAGAGCAGAGACTATGCACACATCTGTTAAAGATATATGTGTGTGTGTGTGTGTGTGTGTGTGTGTGTGTGAGAGAGAGAGAGAGAGAGAGAGAGAGAGAGAGAGAGAGAGAGAGAGTTATAGGATTGAAAGGGATAGGGGAAACAGAAATAATTACTACTAACTAAAAGGAACCAGCCAGTCCGAAAGGGTTCCTTACAGGTCCAGCTAGACAGCATTCTGAGAAGGCAGAAATTATAGTATTAATCAGCAGCAGCTGCAGCAGTTTGTAGAGACTAGTGAGGTACAAACAGGAGTAGAGTGAGCACAGGGTTTTAATGGCTAATCATACTCTGCATAATATTATCATAGTCATTACCCATTTGTCCCAGTTCAGAATCACACCGTCCAGAATGCACCCTGCTATGCACTATAGATTTGGGTGACAATGTGTTGGTGTGGGCTCACTGGTCATCAACACTCTGGAGTGGGGCCGTGTAAATATGGGGCAGGTGGTATGCTCTAGAAAGTCTCTATAGCTCGGATTCAATTCTTCTGTTAACCTACAACTGTTCGAAAAGATTGTCTTCAAATTAGAAATGAGAAACCTTACACTGAGTGGGGAGCAGAACTAGCAGAGGGGGACTACAGAATACTTCCCTCCATTACAAGCACTGTTCTAAAGCTTGGTAAAATAACAAAAATAGCAAATACAGAACACACTTCAATGACACCATGTAGTGACAATTCTCTGCATCATGATTTTAATATGAGATTGATACCTGAAGTTTGCATAGTTTGTTATTTATTTCCTGGGTTTTAAAACATAATTGAACTGTATCATATATTTATTTAAATTATAAATTCATTTGTCATATAATTTTAAAATATTTAATATTTTGTTGTAAATGAATGTTAAATTTGTTCAGTAAATTCTCGACAGATAACCAAAAGCTTTTCCTTTACATCTAAAATATACTAACTCCTAGATGTTTATCACAAGTATCTGGCTAACCTATTCTTATCTTTTCTTTGATAACTGACTCAGATTTTCTTGCTTATTGTTTTGCTAAGCCAGTGTATTCTGAGTTAGCAGAGAGCTGGCGTGTGTGGAGAGACACGCCCCTTTTGTGAGGATTGCTCTGTTTATTTTCACATCTTTGGTTCTGTGGACTTAAGGTTGCTTTCCTCTCATGTCCTGATGTGTTTAGGAGTGCTCCTTGCCTTCATGAGGATGGACATGTGTGTGTCTAGGAAGTTGACCAGATGCCCCAAGTGTGGAATAATGACACTGGTTTTATTTGTTCCTTAATGATTTGATGAAATATTCTGCCAATAAACCCATTTAAAAGCACTTAAAAGTTTCTCCAGAATTACCATCTTTGTGAAGCGTTGGGTGACGCACTCTGAGCTACATGCTAACTTCTTGCTTGATGAAGTGGTAAATCAGGGTTCCTTGGGTCAGTACTTTACCCCACGAGTGGGGGTGAGGCCGGAAGAAGGCGAGGACGAAGAGCATGGTCCTTCCACATGAAATCACACTGTACATTTATCATTTCCAGAGAAGTGTAAATGGGTAATTGTGACTCCTGCTGCCTTCCTGGAACTGCTTTCAGTCTAGATGTCCAGATTCATCACAGGTTAAAAGCAACTTAATTTGGTATGTAGACAGCTGGTCTCTGATCATTTTGTTCAACTATCGGGAGAAAATGAGGGTTCTGAGCAATAGATCCCACTAATATAATATTCCCATAAATAAACATAATTTAATCTGTTTCATTTTTAATTTTTAAAGTCATGCCAGCTTCGAAGTAACTATAATTTTTTCTAATTATAATCAAGGTGGACTTTAATAAGAAAATGATTAGGCAAAAATAAAGGCATCACAAAGAACTTCAAGGAATGTATATCAAGCATTTCCATACATTACATCACCCAATGCAGACACTTTCGTGTCTGGATTTGTACTTCACACTAAGGCTCCACTCTGCTCAAACCGAGCCCTCTGCTTATTCTCATGAGTTGTGGTTGAGGTACACCTGCTTTATAATTTTTCTAGAGTAGAGTTTACTTGGTCATGCTCTATGGAATAGAACGTTTGATAGTTATCTGACCATATTGACACTAGTACAGTTGAAAAAAAATTTACAATAATTTTTTTGATACTTTATTTACATTTCAAATGTTTCCCCCTTTCCAGATCTCCCCTTTGGAACCTTCTTATTCCCTCCCCCCTCCCCCTGCCTCTATGGGGGTATTCACCCACCCACCCACTCTCGGCTTCTCTCCTTGGAATTCTCCTATATTGGGGTATCTAACACCCTCCTGCCCAAGGGCCTCTCCTCCCCCTGATGGCTAACAAGACCCTCCTCTGCCACATATGTGGCTAGCACACTGGGTCCCTCCATGTGTATTCTTTGGTTGGTGATCCAGTCTCCCAGAGCATCGAGGGGTCAGGTCAGTTGCCACTGTTGCTCCCTCCCTGGGGCTGCAAACTCCCTCAGCTCCTTCAGTCCTTTCTCCAACTCTTCCATCTGGGACCTCACACTCAGCCCTACGGTTGCTGTGAAGTGACTTTTGGGTATTTCAAACTTTTGGGCTAATAACCACTTATCAGTGAGTACATCCCATGTTAATTCTTTTGTGACTGTGTTACCTCACTCAGGATGATATTTTCAAGTTCTATCCATTTGCCTAGGAATTTCATGAAGTCATTGTTTTTAATAGCTGAGTAGTATTCCATTGTGTAAATGAACCACATTTTCTATATCCATTCCTCTGTGGAGGGACATCTGGGTTGTTTCCAGCTTCTGGCTATTATAAATATGGCTGCTATGAACATAGTGGAGCATGTGTCTTTATTACATGTTGGAGCATCTTCTGGCTATATGCCCAGGAGTGGAATAGCTGGGTCCCCAGGGAGTATTATGTTAATTTTTCTGAGGGTTCGCCAAACTGATTTCCAGAGAGGTTGTATCAGCTTGCATTTCCACCAGCAATAAAGGAGTGTTCCTCTTTCTCCACATCCTTGCCAACATCTGCTGTCACCTGAGTTTTTGATCTTAGCCATTCTGACTGGTGTGAGGTGGAATCTCAGGGTTGTTTTGGTTTGCATTTCCCTGCTGACTAAGGATGTTGAGCATTTCTTTAGGTGCTTCTCGGCCATTCCAGTTTCCTCAGTTGAGAATTCTCTGTTTAGCTCTGTTCCCCATTTTTTGATAGGGTTATTTGGATCTCTGGAGTTTAGCTTCTTGAGTTCTTTGTATATATTGGATCTTAGCCCTCTATTGGACGTAGGATTGGTAAAGATCTTTTCCCAATCTGTTGGTTGCCATTTTCTCCTATTGACAGTGTCCTTTGTCTTACAGAAGGTTTGTAATTTCATGAGGTCCCATTTGTCGATTCTTGATCTTAGAGCACAAGCCATTGGTGTTCTGTTCGGGAACTTTTCCCCTGGGCCCATGTGTTTGAGACTTTTCCCCACTTTCTCTTCTATTAGATTCAGTACAGTAATACTTACTTACCAAAGATGTGTGAGCCTTGAACAGTGCAAGTATAAATTAACCTAGAGCAAAACAGGCATGCTTGAGTACATAAAATAAAGACAGATTGGCAATCAATATTCTTTCTTATTGCCATTTTTGTAAGGAAATGTCAATTATAATTCTTGATCAATTGACAGTTAAACCATATGACTGCCCACTTAACTGGATGGAAAAAAAAATCTAGGAGCCTAATTTCAACTCTCAGGCCCAATAGCTAACCTAAAGTTGGGACAAAAATGTTGATAGAATACTGACTTCAAGCTTTGCCATTGTAATCTTTCTATCTTTATACCATGCAAAGTCATCAGAAATGTATCAAATACCCATCTGTCTTCCTACACACTTGTGATGGTTTGATATGTTTGGCCCAGGGAGTGGCATTGTTAGGAGGTATAGTCTTGTTGGAGTTGGTGTGTCACTGTAGTTGTGGGCTTTACTATCCTTGTCCTAGCTGTCTGGAAATCAGTCTTCTGCTAGCTGCCTTTGGAAGAAGAGGTGGAGCTCTCAGCTCTTCCTGCACCATGTCTGTCTGGATGCAGCCATGCTCCTTCCTTGATGATAATGGACTAAACCTCTGAACCTGTAAGCCAGCCCCAACTTAATGTTTTCCTTTATAAGACTTGCCTTGGTCATGGTGTCTGCTGGCAGAAGTAAAGCCCTAAGACAACATCTTTCCTCTGTTCTCCATTCCTTCCACATGTTTCTGTTTTGTTGTTTTTATGTGTATGTGTGTATGACTTGCATGCATGTATATATTCCACATGCCTTCCTGGTGCCTACTTAGTCAAGAAGAGGGCATTAGGTCACTGGAACTAGAGTTACAGACTTTTATGAACTGCGGTCTGGGAACTGGGAACCAAATGCAGGTCCTCTGCAAGAACAAATATTCTTAACCATTAAGCCAACCATCCAGCTTCCCCATATGTAATCTTGGGGGAAATGAATTGATCATTTTCCATTCATATTTTGGTGACTGTAAAGCATAGAGCTATAGACCACTACCAGTGTCATAACACTTCTGTTATTTTTTCTTTTCGCTTATTTTTTTCTCCTTTTCTTTTAGAACTAGTGATAGTTTGGCTTTCTGTGTCTTACTTAGGCATTGTAAGTCTCATTAAGTTAATTTTGAAACAAGACAGAGGCAGATGAATAAAGAGCTTATCTCACTACTCTACAGTGGCCTCCCAATATGGCCGCTCCCCATGGATTCTGCATGCATGGGCTAACATACACTATTTATTATTACCCTACCCTTCTTACAAATCTCAGAAACTTTTCTGTAATATAGAGAGAAGAGCTCATGTTCATGGGCACAGAACCTCCAAGATCGCTTTTCTCCAAAACATTAGTAAGAATAGCAATTCAAATACCACTATCACCACTTACCATATATGGGCAACTATAAAAGTTGAAGCTCCTCAATTTGTCTGTGAAAAAGAAATAGTAGTAATTGCTCTAATAGGTTGTTGGGAGGAAAATGAGTTATTGGGGAAAAGCAGTGACAATTTCTGAGCCTTTATACATATGGTATTGGCTGCTGGTACTGGCTTTACCCCCTTTCCCATCCTCCCTAATCTATCTGTAACAAGCAACTCAAGTCCTCATTATGTTAATTCCTATGAGCTACCTTATCATAACCTTGGGCTACCATAACAGGGGAATGTCTCTTTTCCAACTCCAGGAAGTCACCCCAGCAAATATGCAAACAACTTCATTCCACCACATTCCCCTGACCACCACATCCTCTGACCATCCCATCCCTCTGACTGCCCCATCCTCCTGGCCACCCCATCCTTATGACTGCCCCATCCTCCTGGCCACCCCAACCTCCTAATCTTCCTGGCTTATGGAGCCAAGCTCAATCCTGTCTCTCCCACTTTACTTCCTGGATAGATTCTTGTATTACAGACCTTAGCTCACTTCATTTCAGTATTATCTATTGGCCTTTATTACTGGACTCGGGCCTTTCAGAAGCCCAAGACTGTGACCTAATTCCAATTATCTACAACAGCTTGCACTATTACTGGCACAGAGTAAGCTATCAATAAATATTTGATAAGCTATGAATAAATAAATTGATAGATGAATGGTTTGGGTGCTCAATCTTCTGGTACTCTGTTAGGAACAAACAAAGGAGGGAATTCTAGAGAAAGGGCATTGAGAAGGGCATGCGGAGTGTGAGAGGCCACAGGGCAGATTATACTTTAACAAGCAGTTCAAATGTACACTGAGGTTTATGAAGATCAAATGGGTAGCAACAGACATATCATTTCAATGGCAACACAGCCTTAAATGTGCATATTGGCTAAGTGCCTACTTCCAAGTGATTTGAATTTGTATCTTGCTATCTAGTATATATTATATGAGCTCTGCCTATATTTAAAATGTTAGACCCTTAAAAACAACTCAAAAATGCATGCTTGGAAATGTCTCTATGGGAAATTGTATAATTACTTATATAAAACAAGTTCATCTTCATAGGACATGTATGCTGCTACTATCCTCAATGTGAGAGTCATCCCGGCTTTATCCTGAGGCGTAGATGAGTTTGCTTCTCCTGGAAGGTCATCATCTTCAAGGACGACAGAACGATTACCTACAGCCAAAACTAATTAAGATCACTGTTCCACCCAGAAAGAACACAACTGCCATCAAACTACAGCCTAATTTGCCTCCTCCTATAGACCAACCCCCTAAACCATCCACTATAAGATGTATCACAATAAAATCTTGGCCATCAATGTAAAAGTCCTGAGAGAACAAAACTATTGAAAGATAAATAAGGAAAGGAAGATCAGAGGAAAAAAGAAAGCAAGATTGGATCAGAAGGCTATCTTCATTTTATTGGCAGGATCAAATTGCTTAATCTGGATCACAAGATTCAAAGAAATCAATTATTAAAATAAACAGGATATGTGAGCACACAAAATTGATCAGCTCTATGGGAAACAAATCTCTATCAAAATTCATGACATACTTATTTCTTTCATTTTCTGACTCAGTGCATGCATATTTCCTGAGGAATGGTAGAATACTTTCCCACTGGGTTTTAATAGATAAGTATTTCATGAACAAGTGAAAATTCTGAAAACATATCTCATCTTCTATTCTAAGTAAATTCAAAATATAACAAGAAAGAAAACCCAAGTATACAGCTCAGTGAATTTCCATAAACCATTCAGACACCCAGTTTTCCTAATCAGGAGCATACAACTGGCCAAATAGTTTCAGATGCTTTACCAGTATGTGTTACCATTTTGATATCCCTGTTCTTCTGTGTGCAATATAATGATATATTACTGTGGGTAATTTTTCATTTCCCTGATCATTCATGACATTGAAATCTTTCCCTACCTATTGATGAACCCATGGTTCTTTTCCCATACAGGAGTGTGTCATTTCAAACAAATTTGTACTTCTTCACAAATGTCAGATAAAAAATTTCTCCTAGATATATGCATGCAAATACTTAATGTTTGTTCCCTACTAATATGCCTAGCCAGCACCTGTAGCTTGATGGGTGTTTCTCATGGTGTTTTAGCCCACACTTTTGAGTCTTTTTACAGGGAAACTTTTGACTCAGAAATGTGCTCAGCATATGCCAAGGTAGGCTACTGCCCAGTGTAAATACAAATAGTTCTGGAGCAAGATGGCAGCCGCATCCCTTCTCAGTGCTCAGTGATAAAATTCTGAAACATAGTGTCTTAGTCAGGTTTTCTATTCCTGCGCAAACATCATGACCAAGAAGCAAGTTGGGGAGGAAAGGGTTTATTCAGGTTACACTTCCACACTGCTGTTCATCACCAGAGGAAGTCAGGACTGGAACTCAAGCAGGTCAGGAAGCAGGAGCTGATGGAGGGATGTTCCTTACTGGCTTGCTTCTTCTTCTGGCTTGCTCAGCTTGCTCTCTTATAGAACACAAGGCTACCAGCCCAGGGATGGCACCACCCACAAGGGGCCCTCCCCCGTTGATCACTGAGAAAATGCCTTACAGCTGGATCTCATGGAGGCATTTTCTCAACTGAAGCTCCTTTCTCTGTGATAACTCCAGCTTGTGTCAAGTTGGCACACAAAACCAGCCAGTACACATAGTCACTAGAATTTTTCACAAGATCTCTGAGAACTGAGGCAGAACTGCATCATAAATGTTTATCTTTCCCCTCTGGTACTGGATGAGTCAAATCCAGGGCCTCATAACTTCTAGGCTGGTGCTTTACCATGGCCACCTCAGAAATTCCCATAGGTTTTCTGCGTTATCTGTCTCACTCCTATTGTACTATTTTGGTTGCTTGCAAATTAATTTTGCTTTGTTCTGGTTTTTTTTGTTTGTTTGTTTACACAAGCCCAATCCTATATTCAATTATTCCCATCTAGTCTTTATCTCATACCCTACATTTAGGAGAAAACAGCACCAGAACCTCTTGCCTCTGCAGACTCTTGGTACTATCTACATATATGTATATAGTTTAAGTTGGTGAAAATGTTTGCAGCAAGAATAGTTACTAGCTTTCCAACAAAATGTGCTTTACTTTCTAGTTTTATTTTTAAAAAGTCACGGCCCAATCCTTCCACACTCTTTTGTTTATTCTTTCTTCATAAATTATCAGTTCTCATAGAAAATAACTTGCATTTACCATCAGAAAACAGTCTATTTGGACTAAGATAGCTCATGACAGACAAAGCCAGTGTCTTTTGCTCCTTACCTGTAAGATCTCATCAACGAACACCCCAGAGGTCACCTACATTCAGTATGGAGGCACATGCAGCCAGCCAGCATGGCTTCCTACTGGTATCCACTCCACTAGTGGATGGTGAGTTCTAACCTACACTCAAAAGAGTTGGTCCTCATGGCTCAGGATAAACTCAAAAGGTCTGGTAGTTCCCAATGCTCTGTAACTGTGCCAATAACCAGCAGCTGCAGATTAACACTCACACTTCAGAAAGAACTGTGCTGAAGGTAGAGGGCTCTGTCATTTAACGTCAACTTTTATCAATGACTTGAGAGAATAGAATTATGGTTTTTAAAATACTCCATTTTTGTTAGTGCACACCAAGTGTGTGCACCTGTCATGCACATGTGGAAGCTGGAGGTCCATTGCAGGTGCCTTCCTCAGTGATTGTCCACTTTAGTTTTTGAGAGAGGAATCTCCCACGTAGCCTAGAGCTCATGAACTGATGGGATTGGCTGACCCCGGGATTCTCCTGATCCCAGCTCAGTGATATGGTTACAGACACATCCTGCCACACTTGACTTTTTGTGTCGATTCTGGGGATCCAAGCTCAGGTCTGCATGCTTCCCCAGGAAGCATCTTTTTGTGTCGATTCTGGGGATCCAAGCTCAGGTCTGCATGCTTCCCCAGGATCATCCTATGCACTGAGCCATCTCTCCAGCATGACAAGTTTTTCTAACTTAATTTGTATAGCAGAGGTAATAACCTAGACAAAAGGTGTTGAGTTTAAGATAAGATGTACAACTAAAGCCATAGTCTGACAGGCGATGTAGTGGATCAGCAGGCAGGCATTTGTTTATGAATCAGCTCTTTTTCATATTTGTATCCCCAGAATCTACACTAACTCAGTATAAAACAGGAGGTCCAAAAATAAATGTTTTTACAATGTTCACATTCTACAACTTACTTACAAATGCATTAAAGAAATTCCAAAAGATAGATTGGAGAAAGGCTAGAGGGGTGGATTCGTAAGAAGGGATGTGGCAAAACAAGTATTACAAAATACTAATGATCAAAAATTGGTTAATATCGGCATTGGGTATATGGATGCTCACTCATGATATAAAATGGCTGTATTTAAATATAGGGGAAAAGGGAATTTATTGTACTTAGGGGAAATGATGTGAAAACAGTGTTATCTTTTAAAGCATGAGAATTTAGAGTTTTCAAAGTAGATAATTATTTACCTCAATTCTAACATTTTTATACTTGTTTCAGTTTTATTTTAAGGTATCTATACGCACAGGGGAACAATTTCTGTGCATAAACATGTCTGCTCAACAATTTAGCTTTCGGCATAACAGGAAAAAATAGCACTCACAGATATATAATGTAAGAAAGATGTGACTCCTTTCTCACAGCTCTGTGGCTGAGAAAACTCAAGACTCAGCTGTCTGGCTCTTGGGGTCAGCTGAGGGCTTGTTTTCTGGTTTGCCACATCACTTGCTCCTCTTACTCTGAACACTTATGTCAAAAACCAGAAAAAAAGAAGCAAAACAAACAAAGCAAATCCTACCCCCCTTTTGGTCATACATCCTGAGGACTACACTATCATTTTTATTAAAACTTCAGACAGATATTATTACTTTCTTATATATTTTTATTTTAAATATTTTTATTTGTAAAATTATCATACAATGATTAGGTTTTAAAGCATTTTTAAATGCTTCAGGTACTTTGAAAAGTGTCTGAAAAGAAAAGCTTAAGGATTGGAATTTCTTGTAGCCAGGAACATGAGTCAGGTGTTAGGACATGTTCTGTCATAAAAGATAAAGAACTATAGTCTTTGAAAAATATTTTTTTCCACCAGAAAAAGGGTAAGGAGGAGGGAGTGGGAGAAGGGAGGAGAGAAAGGGAGGAGAGAAGGAAAGAGGAATGGAGGGGGGAGAAAAGGCGGAGTGCAAAAAGATGAGAGGAAGGGGGGAGGGAAGAACAGAGGAAAAGAAAATGGGGAGGGAAGGAGAGAAGAAGAATCTCCTATATAAAGAACTGCATGGGTTACAACAGACTCTATTTTGCATGTAGAACTCATAGTGAGCCATACAAAAGGTTCTTCTGGTCTCTCCCTTAGACCACACAAGTAAGTGAAATATAAAACCCAAGGAATTAATTCACCCAAAGCCACACAGCAAATTGAGACCCCGGTCAGCGAACCCAGGCTTCCCACTGTTTTAACCAGTTGGCTATATGGCTCTGCTTCAAGACAAGTGCACAAAATTGCATCTTACATAGTATTACGCCTTTGTGTGTTTTCTAGAAACCGACAATCAATTTGCATCAGATCTCTCTGTCAGATAGGCTGGATATACATAAACAGAATCAGATGCTGGTGCACACTAGCTTGAAATACGTATCAGTTATTCATGGAAAGCAGAAATACATAGAATATTCTTTGAATTTTCATGAAGAGAACAGAGAGTGGTGTAACAAACAGTACTTGACACAGAAAACACTGAAGAAGTTATACAGTTCCTTACTTAGCATCTTTTAGTTGAAATTTGGAATTTTAAGACAAATTAATTAAAAAGAAAGGAATTTGTTCCTCCAAAGCTCAGAAAATACCCAGAAAAAAACAGTTTTATTCCAGATGAAGTTTAGTCTGTCTAGAACAGAGGATAGGCTATTTTAGACTTCTTGTCTCTCTGTGTATATTGTTTTACATTGTTAAGTGTTGTAAACCCTGGGAAGTACACGGTTTTAGGGTTTTTTCCCCTTAAAGAGTTTTGAATCATATTATTTTTCCTGGTAGAAAGAGGAAGAGGAGAAAGAAGAGGAGGAGGAAGAAGAGGAGGAGGAGGAAGAAGAGGAGGAAGAGGAGGGTCTGGGGAGGAGGAGGAAGAGGAGGGGATGGGGAGGAGGATGAGTGGAGGAGGAAGAGGGGAAGAAGAGGAGGGGAGGAGGAGGAGGAGGAGGAGGAGGAAGAAGACTTACAAGCTTTGATTTTGAAAAACCTAGGAATCTAAGGAGGATCCTTGCTCAAAGAGCATCCATCTTTGTAGATAGCAGACCAACCAAGTTGAAGTTGATGATGGACCATGGTGGGGAAACCAAGGTATACAGAGGAAACATCTTGGTATTTGTTTGCACATAGAAAGCAGACAAGGATCCATATTCTTTTCTAGAGTTTGGTTAAGATTGTTTCTATTGAATACTTCTCAAAACAGATGTTGTCAGTCATGAAGAATGTAACTTTCTATCGAACACCCTAACACGCTCTAGTTGTAAAATTAACTCTTTTACAAGTTCTTGACTTGACCTTTATAGACTTATGAAGCAGGAGCCAATTAAACCGTATAGCGTCTCTGCTAAAAATAATCACCTTGGCTAAGGAGTAATTGATTGCAGCCATAGTAGAGTCTAACAGTAATTAAATACCTAGAGGTCCACCTGTCAATTAACTCTAGTCCTTCTTGGTGGTAATAAAACCATTTACCTTATTTTTTTCTCTGCTACTTAAGAAGATATGAAATCTAAATATTACATCTTTAAAATCAAATTAAGGAGCTAGGAGCGTAGCTCAGTGATGAGTGCTTTCTAGCATGCAAGATTCTCTGAGTTCAAGCACTTATTCTGAAAAGGGAGAGGGGGAACTCAAGAATAGGAGCATTAAGCAACACTTCCCCAATTTTACAGCATACACAAATTAGCATTCCTTGTTTGTTCTGATGTTTTAGGGGTGTCTAAGAGACATTGGTGTATTCTTCAAAGGAACAATTTGGAGACTAATCTTCTGGAATGCTCTAATAACTAAGGACACAGTGATACTGATGTCAGTTCTGTGATTTTATTGCTGTCTTGTGATCCCTCTAATTCTCTCCCATGTTTTCTTCCTATATTTTGGGACATTTTGTGTTAGAGGCTTTGTGTGTTTACAGTGGTTCTGTTTACCTGGTGAGCTGATATTGTTTCACCATAAAACATTCTCCTAGGTCTCTGGAGAGTTTTTGTTGTAAATCTCTCTTCTGTACTTCTGTTCCCACTTATATTCTCCATATTTTTCACTCTAAGTTTGTATGTGTGCTTATATCTAAAGCTAGTTTCTCTTAGGATTTAATGTCATTTTCACACATACATGTTATTATGTTATGTGCCCATACCTCATCCTCCCCCCACTGTCCTCTAAAGTCAATTTCTTTTTTTTTTTTTCAAGATAGGGTTTCTCTGTGTATCCCTGACTGTCCTGGAACTCACTCTGTAGACCAGGCTGGCCTCGCACTCAGAAATCTGCCTGCCTCTGCCTCCCAAGTGCTGGGATTAAAGGCGTGCACCACCACTGCCCGGCTAAGGTCAATTTCTTAACTTCGTATTATTGGGGTCTTGCTTTGTTGTATTTTTATGTATCATTTATGTCCCTTCTGTCACCCAGTGTTTTTGACTGGATAATTTAATCAGTTAAACTGTGAACTACTTATTAATGGGGAAGTGTTTACCTTTGGCATTTTGCTGCTTGTTTCTGTTGAACTATAATACAGTTCGTTACTGTCTCTTCCTCTCTTCCTTTCTTCCTCTGTTTGTTGGTGGTTTTGTTTGGTTTGAGTTTTGTTTGTTTGTTGTGATATGCTTTGATTCTTCTGTGTGTGTGTGTGTGTGTGTTTCCTATAGGTGTTGTGTTTGTTAGACATATGTAACTCTCATGGGTAACCAATCTTGTAACATGATTAACAAACCATTGTAGATAATTAATTGCATTGATGAAAATCAATCTTGGATGTAAAGAAAAACATTTGCTGGAGAATGGAGCTTTTCTAGAATGGACTTTGAAAAGGAGACAAAACTGCTGTGGACTGCTTCATTGAGTGCCAGACTTCTCAGCTCACCGAGGCAGCCATACTGAATAACTCAGGCTGGCCCAGTTCTCCTTCGATTGCCTACTCAGATATCCATGGAAAATCTGTGCTTTGGAAATTCCTGAGGTTGTATGTAAGCTGATTGGTGGTAAGCATGTGAAGGACTGGACCCTGCTGGCACTTCTGCAGCCTGCTGCTTTTAAGGTCTTGCTCAGGGGCCAAAGGAGTTCTGAACACTAAATTCTTACCTTACATTCCAGCCATGTTGTCTTCAGACAGACTATTATTGAGCTAAATAGTTTTAGTGTGTGTGTGTGTGTGTGTGTGTGTGTGTGTGTTCCTTGTGTGTTGTTTATTTGGTTTTTTTTTTTGTATATTTGCTTAGAAAAGAGGGGGTGTGGAGTTGGGTTGGTGGGCAAGTAAGGAGGATCTGGGAGGAATCGAAGGGCCTTGGTGGAAATATACTGTACAAGGGAAAATGTCAATAATAAAAGGAACCAAACACCACAAACAAAAAGCTGAGTCATCACAATAGAAACTACCAAGGGGAGAAACTAAAAGCATGACTTCTTAGTTTAACCCTTGCACACTTCACTCTCCAATAGACTGCTTGGTAGGGTAACCACTTTGGCCAAGGCAGTCTTCATTCAAGCTAATTTTCATTTTATAAAACAGGAATATAATAGGTACTATTTTCTCTTGTGAGACTTGTCCAAAACTGCAAAGTACAAGAGAAAAATCACACAGATATTCCAACAATACAGTTCACAAAAAATAAAAATCAGAGAGAGAGGCAGCAGACACAGAGGGGGGAGAGAGGGAGAGCGAGAGGAGAGAGAGACAGACACAGAGAGACAGAAACAGGAGAGACAGACAGAAACGGAGAGAGACAGACAGAAACAGAGAGACACAGACAGAGACAGACACACAGAAACAGAGAGACACAGAGACAGACACAGAGAGATACACAGACAGAGAGACAGAGCGCGCTTTGCACTTTGCCTTGTGGCAGGCTTTCAATATGAATGCATGGATCCATCCACATCTTGTACCTAGAACAAGCTTGTTGACACTGGAGAATCATGTTTAAAAGTCCACTTAATGTAAGAAAACGTTTACTAGTATTATCCCAGTCTCACCACTGTGACTCAGAATTAGAAACAGCGAAGGTGGAAACTCACACATTGCCGTGAGTTAACAAATCCATGTCCCCCTCAGTTGATTCTTCCTCAGTGGGTATCAGGTCACAAAGCCTTGGCCTGTTTTCATTTTCAGAATGCAGGAATGGCTTCTGTAAGCAAAACAGATCTCTCCCATTGTGAAAGCTTAGAATCAGACTCTGGTTAATAAGTAACTTGTATACACATGTGAAGAAATGCCATGGCTGCATTTATTCTATTTAATGGTCTATTTATTCCAAAATGACATGGGAATTATATTATTTTCTATTCACCTAAAGATAAAATAACACACATTGCATGATTTTATAGTCATCTAAATATGAAATACTACACACACACACACACACACACACAGAGAGAGAGAGAGAGAGAGAGAGAGAGAGAGAGAGAAAATAATCACATCACCTAGATAAGAATACTCTCTCAAGAGCCACATATCACCTAACAAACCCCAATACTAGACTTGAGAAACCTCCTGATTTGTTGGTCAGAGGACTCCAAAGGACTTCTACAAGACGAAAACCATGCAACCTAGACAGTCACCTGTGAGGTCTCAGATCTCAGAGGAGAACCTACCATTGCCACATTCCTAAACAAGTATCAATTCCTAACTGTCTTCTGAATTCTTATACTCCCAGAGAGACGAAGCTTTCTCTGCTCATCTACAACCCAACCCTACCCCTGCAGCTCAGGAACATCAGGGAGCAGGAGTGGGAAAGACCGCAAAAGCCAGAGGACAAGTGCGTCTGCTGTAAGATTGTGTCTGCTAGAAATGTTTAGATCTATGTTAAATCTCAAAATTATGGCTTCTTAACAAAGATCTAAACAATGGCATCACAAGCCAACTTGCCAAAACTGAGAGATGGAGACTTAGTCTTCCCTGGAGGTAAGCCCCTTCGTCTCAAATGGTCAGCCCAGAAACATATACATACAAGCAACACTAAACAGACTCAGTAGGTTGTACTTATATATTTATTTACTTATTTATTTATTTATTCATATATGTGTGTATGTAGCTGATATATAGATATAGATATATCTATAGATATGCTATGAATTTTAAAAAAGAAATATGAGAGCTTAGACATAGGAGAAGGAAAAGGGGAAATGATGTAATTGTATTTTAATTAAAAATAAAATCAAATCTACTTATTCCCTTTAAAAACCTACTATTTTTTCTTTAAGCCAGATGCAACTATCAAATGTCCTCAATATGTATCAATAGATCAGCAGTTAATTGGAAAATCAGTAAGAGTCAGCATGAATCGCCTGCCTGTGGCAGAGTACTGACAATGTAACTATTCTTACAACATAGGAATTTAAAGAAAGGCACAATTGGTGCACCAGTAAAGCTTATTACCAGAGTGTGAAGAAGTCACAAATATTCCCCTCTGCACAGCACATTCTTATAGTTTAAAAATAAACAAAGGAATGATTAGCAAGTGAACCTCCTCATGGATAGCTGGAGAAGGAAGAGAGAGAGACAGTCTCACATATGCCTGATGTTCAAAGCAAAGGTACATTTCCACACAACAGATGCCCGGGATGTCTGTGTTCATTAGTGGTGATTATCTGATCGCTGATTATTCTTTAACACTAACTGTATCAACCTCCTCCATCATTTTCCTAGAAGCAATCTGACATTCTTACTCATTGTAAGTCATGGTTAATTTTTATGTCCAGAATTAGTTCTAGACTTTTTTTGGTATTGCTGGAATCACTGAATGGCATCCATGTATCACACTCCAAGAATTGCTCTTGTGAAGAGAATAGATAAATGTCACCATTCATCATAGATCTTCCATCATGTGCAAGTTGCATAGTGCAATTATACAAGATTATTAGATATTTCCAGAGGACCCGTTATTCTTTCAAAGGATTCTTGAGTGACCTCCAGACAACCCTCTGCCTTCAGAGTGTCAGCAACATCATACATATCTCCACTTGATAAGAGTTATAGGACTTACATAAACACTGTCATCCTGAATTGGGAAGCCACAAAAATATAAGTGAGTAGAATCCTCTCTACATTAAATCGAATCATGAAGAGGACACCTGTGAGCTTCTGCAGTACATACAAGAGAAATGAAAAACAGGAAATGAAGTAAACCAGCTTGGGAGTCTAAGGACCATGAAAAGATTCTCCAAACTCCCTACAAAACAGGAAAAGCTTCTTCCACGTCAAATGATTTTATATGTCATGTATGGATAAGAGACAGAAACTGTCCCAAGCATATGAAATTTCCACATGAGAAAACCATGTGGAAATAAGTCATTTCTAAAATGGATTTGCTGCAAGACAAGTCTTTTGGCTATATGCTTGTTCTCAGGAAGATTAAAAGTTAGCATAACCATTTAAAAATAACATGAAGCATTCTGGAGGAAGTGCTCCACTCAGGGCAGGCTTTGAGAGTTTACAGCGTGGTCTGGCCTCTCTCTCTCTCTCTCTCTCTCTCTCTCTCTCTCTCTCTCTCTCTGTCTTCTCACTGTCTTGCTCTCACTCACTCTGTCCTCTCCTCTCACTGTTTAATATCCAGCAGGCAGGAGGAAATATTTAAATTTTTTTTCAAACTTTTGAAAAACTATTCCCATTATCTGTTCTTGCATATACACCTTTGAAATCGTTTTATTAAGTAGAATTGCTAATACTTTCAGCTGGTATCACTGTTGCAACTTTACTACTGCTATTGAGCAATTGTGAAACTCAAGTGTATATCAAAATGACAAAGAGAATGTAGAAAGACAAGAGAATATCAATGATAACTATCTTCATTCTAAAAATTCTAAATTTCTTCTTGTGACATCTATTTATTTATTTATTTATCTATCTATTCATTTATTTATTATATTGTACCAGATACATTTTGCTGTTATAACTCACCTGCCCAGAACTGCATATATAACAACAAAACAAACAACTGACTTCATTCTGCATTTGGCTGAAGTTCAGACATACTAGCCTTATTGCTAAGATGAGTCCAAACCCAGGAAAGGAGAGCTATTCATAACAATCAACAGAGGGTGGGTTGCAGACACAGGATAATTATTCCATTCATTTTCTTATATTTATAAGAGTCACATAATGTTTTCTTCAGGTCTGGCCATTATATAATAGTGTTAATATCAATTTTAAAATCTTAATTGTATCATTAAATACTTGAGATTTCCAATTTCCCAAATATTTGAATACGAAATAATTTGAAGCCTTACATGTATTGTCTACATTCTGTGTATAATTTAAACATGGAGAGCTATTCAATGATATAAGAACCATTAGCTCCATGTTACAACTGTGAAGGTTTAAAAAGCAAACCATAAGGCACAAAGCACTGCACAGTTGAGGTTTTAGTCCATAACCATCTGATGCCCTGACCTCATGTATTCCCATACACAAGACGCTGCAGAACAAACTACAACAGTACACATGCTAGGTGGAATCAGATACAGAGGACTACTGCTGTAGTGCCAGTTCACTCCCATTGATGAGTCTATCTGTTGTGGTCTGAAGCACATTTTAATCCCATCATCAACAGCAATGAATTTCCCCAGTAGAACACTGGGCATGTTGTTTATCAGGGGCTTTAGAGCTGTGTTTTAGGTTTACACAGTAAGTTTATTCAGAAGAAATGCTTTATTTTGAAAATGGATCTAATTCAGTGATGTCAAAATGTTGAGGCTCTTTGCATATATGCAAATGATCAACAACATTTAAAAGTTTAAAAAAAAAATTCCCATTAAGTATAGCCACACAGCAGCAGGAGGACAGTAGAAACTACAGTCTTCTTGAGGCCTGGGTCAGAGGCTCTGGGAGCCCCTGTGGAGACCAAGCTCCACAGATGCTGATCTCCTATTACGATAGCACCACACTTCCTCCCACACACTGCGAATCATCGTGGAAGATTTTTATTATCTACTATGATATAGTTGTTATACTCTATTATCTAATGATAGTAGCGTAAATGTATGTGCCTGATTATTTTCGGTCCACGGGTAGTTGATCCGAGAACCCATGGATGGGAAGAACAGAAGTATTTATTTGTGAGTTACACCCTTTCTTTTGTAGGATAACAATTGGATGCTGTTTATGAGATGCAATGGTTTGATGCAGTTGAGAAGATACAACGAGGTCAACAGAGGCTGAACAGGAAGATGTCCCTGGAGAGCGCAGGTGAACTTGGCATTGTGGGCTACAATGCTTTCATGATGCTCTGTTTCCCTGAATCCCCGTGAAAACCTGCATCTCTTAACTACTGTACGGAGTTGTGAGTCAAGGGGATATTAAATAGTGGTGGTATTATGAAAGTGGTCATTGTGTTGGGATGAAAAATCAAACCAGCATTGATACTTGACATCACTTGAACTCACCTAGTCTCTTTACTTCCTCGTTGGAAAGGCTGGAAAACAATGTCTAATGAATCCTTTTTTCTCTCTCAGTATTGGTCCGCAAGTACTCCTGGGAAGAAATAAAGACTTCAGATTTCCCAGAAGCTTTTGGCTCTAACAAAGGAAAGAAAGGGACTATTCTTTAGTACAGAATCACAAAACATACTTAATAGCCTGCAGTGGCTTCCCATTTCCTAGCAGAAGACTCTGAGACAGGCACACAGCCACTGCGCATAGGTAGATGCATCAGCCATAGCGCACAAGGAAGCCAGCCTCAAGCCCAAAGCTTTCACAAGATGGCAGCCAAACTTTACAAGATAACCCCTATATTCCACTGGACTGGAGTATAAATTAATTCAATAAAAGCCATACCATTACATTGTATAGATATTGTCTATTAGATTGCAAGTGTGCTTGAATCTGAAAATGCACTGCCATGTAATTTATTTTTAAACCTGCCCAGTAAAGTTAGCTAAAAATTACTAATCCTTAGAAATTACCTTGTGAAATACTGAATGAGTTATTTTACTTTTCGATGATGATGACGATGATATTTTCATGGTGGTGTTATGGTATCTACATTTTTTATTCATTTGTATAGAGTTTAGCACATTATCAATGTGTTGTTTCATAATCACAGCACATTGAGTATAAAGTTTCAGGCTGTGCCATCCAACCAGGGCCCATCATTTCTTTCTTTAATGTGGAGCACATTCTAAAAAAGTACTCCAATGCCAGCCAGTATTTTTCAAAATAAGCAGAGAGCTAGCTTAAACTCAACAGCCCTGAAAAATGTTTTAAATGACTAGCAAATTGCCAAGGGAGCCATCCAGGCAACCAGAGGAGATAATGGCAGAGCCCAGAAGCACTGCTCCCAATGAGCAGCTTGAAGGTTCAGCCGGGATCACTCACTTTAAATGAATGGAGGTCAAATGCGTAACATGATTTTTAAAATGCTAATAGGAAGATGGGAAGCAGATGTAGGAAAACATGAGAACTGACGAATTTCATGATGTTCCCAAGTCCTTGCATTGGAAATACAGCCCCACCAAAGCTCGCCCTGTGCAGCTCGGTCCAACAAACTAACTCAGAACACACCCCAAAAGCTCTCTTCTGGCCACCTCACTATAGAGTTTTGCTTACTTTGCAAGGCTAGTGAAAGACTGATCCATTAACTGTCCCAGTGAAAGACATAGCACAGGACTCTGTGTGGACTGGTGGTATAAGATCCCTGCTCTTTGCTGAGATATCAGAGCTGCAGACTGAATTTCCATAAATAACCCCATTTTAATCTTATGCTTCCTGTAATTTTCAGATCCCAAATCTAGAAGGAGTTGAGACTTGAGTCAAAGTGTTTTCATTAAGCCGTTTGTAAAGTGGCTATGAAAGTACCCACTGCTTTAAAAAAATCATATTTTGTCTTAAGTTCCACCAAACTAGAGTAAAGATGAGACAGTGCTGTGGTTTGGATCTTGATGCTTGTCAAATCCCCAATCTGTTGAAGGGCCAGTCACTAGCCTGTATCACTATTGAGAGATGGTGGACCATCTAAGGTGGAGCCCAGTGGAAGAAAGTTGGGTTACAGAAGTGTATCCTTGGATCCAGACCCCAGCCCCTTTGGCTCCCTCATTGTTTCCAAAACAGCTGTGAGATGACTATCTCTGCTTCCTCAGCTGCTCCATGCCATGCAGCTCCACCTTCCCTGAGGCCCAAAAACAGCAGAACCATCTAATCAGACAGAATGAAATTTCTGAGGCCAAACTAAAACTTTCCTCCTTTTACATTGATTTTCTCAAGTATTTTGTGACAGTAATGGAAATGTGGCTGTCACAAATAATGAAATAAAGGGCCTGATTACGGTATGTAAATGCTAAGAGCATATAACTAAAGTATAAAAAGACAAAGGTTAAAACTAATGACCCCATTGCAGGAAGCTATCATACACTTAGATTAATTAAATGTTACCACCTATTCCTTCAGAAACTATCATTTCCACTTTTCAGAGCATAAAAGAAAGGTCCCAAGAGATTAAGCAAACTCCACAGAGCTACAAACTCACCTGCAGAATAGCCTGCATTCAAGTTCAGACTTGCCTGAGAAGCATCCAAGTTCCAAGTCCCCATGACAAACCCACACGCATGCACTGCTTGTTCATCCCACAAAATCAAAGATGTTTAAACATGATCTACTGTCTTGTTACCTTACTGGTTCCTGTACCTGGCATTTTCATGCTATGATTCCCATGTCAAGAAGCAAAGGTTTAGGAAGAAAGGCAGGCGTTTGATGCTTACGATGGGCAGGTGATCCTTTTAGTGGTATCGTATTTGATTGGCTTAGTCAACATAGCTGAGTTGTGAGATAAAGAAATTGAAATCTCACGGTTAAATCGCCTGCTGAATTTTATACCTCTCTGGGGTCAGATAGCTAGATAAAACTGGAATGCCATACAAGAAAAACTACTACTTCCTACTGCTACATACATTCATTCTAAATTTATTATTTCTCTCTTCCTCCCTCTCTCCCCTTCTCTCCCCCTCCCTCCCCTTCTCTTACCGTGTGTGTCTGTCTGTCTGTCTGTCTGTCTGCCTGTCTGTGTGGAGGCACTATGGCAGGCATGTGGAGGTCCGAGGTCAATAAAGATTGAACTCAAGTCACTGGGTTTTGTGGCAAGAAGCTTTACCCTCTGAGCCATCTTACTGACACTACAAAATACCATGGCCAGTGAGATGGCTCAGTGCGTAAAGGCACTTGTCACTAAGGCTGATGACCTGAGCTCAATGCCCAAGACCCATATGGTGGAAGAAGAGAGTTACTTACACAAATTGTCCTCTGACCTCTACATAAACAAGGTGACTTGGGCAGCTCTCCCACATACACACACACTAACATCACACACAGAACCAACGATACAATGAAAAGGGAAAACATATTAAAGCTTGGATCTTTCAAACATTGTAGAAATATTGGTTCCAGTCAATATCAAAACCACCAACCCTGCTAGGCCAGTCTCAAGCTCCTAAGGAAAATTGAACGACAAGACAGGAACATGTCTGCACTAACAGAATGAGAGACCTGCACTAAATTTGTTTCTGTGCGTTTTCTGCAGAGGTCAGAGATAAACATCAAGTTGTTGGCGGACAGGACTTTTCCAAATAAATATATTTCAAATGAAAGCATTGCCCACCAGCCAATAGTTAAAAATATTTATGATTGATAACTCTAATTACTTATGCAAATAAAGCTGAAGTTCTCATCACACTGAATGTCACACTTTGTAAGCCTTTCCAATCAGTAGATTCGTTACAACATGTTTGTAGCGGCAATTATGGAACTGACATTGTATTAGTACATTTCATTAGAGTTTCAAGCACCAGCTCTCAGGTTATTAAATTAGACACACTGCCACTGGGAAATCTGGCAGTTTATCCCAATTAACAATGACAAAGGGAGATAAAGGGAAATATTGTTTCATGGTCCAAATATATTCAGAGAGTAATGTCTTCAAAGATTCACTTCTGCGGGTAATGCTCATGAAATCTCTCTCTCTCTCTCTCTCTCTCTCTCTCTCTCTCTCTCACACACACACACACACACACACACACACACACACTCCACATGCTCTCTACTTTCACCAAATAGCATGTATAATGCAGGCATTCAATAAAAGAGCTAGACAAAATTTTTCCTTACCCCCCTTTGTGCTTCGGATGCTATTTTAACACAATCACCACCAAAATGACCATTGAAGGAAATGTTTACCAGTTGCATGTGGTCTTTGATGAAATCAATATACTTTTTAAAGAGCAGTTCCAGAGATTATGCCCATTTTTACTGTCACGGTTCAATGATGCTTGAAACAAAATTCCCATATTATGTAAGTATGTTTAGGTTGCAGTTAATGAGTTCAGTAGCAGATTTTTATCAGTGAGCTCTCTACTGTTGTGTGTGCATCTCAAGTTAAGGGGTTAAGAAGTACTGTGAAAGTGATTTGCATGGAGCATTTAGCCCACAGACAAATACTACTGTCTGGGTCCTTGTGCCAATGAAGACGGGTAAGGATTAGAAAGAAAGTCATGCTTTATAGAGAGAGGTTTTGAAGTATATCCAAACCTTATGAGTCTCAAAATGAGTTTCAAGAAAAAAAATCAGAGAAATAACCTCTTAATTTTTTTTACTATGTGTACTTTTCAATACAGAGTCTCTTACTGGGAAACTTAACAAAGATTAGCTGTGAGGAATTACAAATTATAGGATTAATTATATATTTCTCTAGAAATTATTATTATGGTAGCTAATAATTGCCATAGATGGAAAAAGTTAGGTACAGAGACTTTCCCAGATTGCTCAGTATGTAAGTGCCAGCTGGCACACAAGTGCAGGCAGTATGGTCCCAGGGTCTGTGCACTAAAAGGGAGAGCTGCTTAGCACAGCACAGGGGATGCTCTGCAGGCGTGCGAGTGCATGCATGTGTGTGTGTGTGTGTATGTGTGTGTGTGTGTGTGTGTGTGTGTGTATGTGTCTGTGTGTGTGTGTGTCTGTATGTTTCTACTCACCCATCACTCAACTGCCCACTGGCCACACCCTCCTCTACAGAATAAGATTATACTTGCCTATGGGACTGTTAATTAAAGTCAGGTCCTGCAGCAAACCGTCATGAAGGTGAATAGTGGTCATTCCTCTGATTGCCCTGAGGCTTTGTCATTGTCTGGTGTGTGGCAGATCCTGGATGAACATGGGGGGTTGGGGGTGAACAGCCTGCTAGGATCATCTCCGAGTTGATCAAACTATCAGAGGGGCATTCCTGCTTTTGAAGAATAGACACTGCTGATGTATAAAACAAGGCTGAAGAGAAAAAAGCTGTCAAAAAAGAAGGTCAGAGAAAGCAGGACCTTATTGATCCCTTCAGCTGACAATCATGTAGTAGCTCAAGGCAAATTAATTGTTAAACAATGTAAATGCAAGACAAAGGTTGTTCTGGAAGAAAATAATTTTGTTAGAAGTCACTAAACAAACACTGTATGATTCACGGTTAATGTACATAGAGGGGCGGCCACAGAAATGAATCAGCTCTGTGGGATTCAGTTGAGATTGCTTCCAATGGCAAAGATATCTCTTGCTCTGTGTAGGAGGTTGTCTTAGTCAATGTTGTGTTGTTGTGAAGAGAAACCATGACCATGGCAACTCTTACAAAAGGAAGCATTTAATTGGATCTTGCTTACAATTTCAGAAGTTTAGTACTTTATCCTCATGGCACAGAACATGGCAGTACATGGGCAGACATAATAGCTGAGAGTTCTATATGCAGATAGCAAGGCAGCAAGAAAAGACAGTGGGCCTGGCTTGGGCTCTTGAAACCTCAAAGACCATCCCTAGTGATACATTTCTTCCAACAAGGCCACCTACACCAACAAGGCCACCTACACCAACAAGGCCACCTACACCAAC